>OX393553.1:39756448-39908948 GCA_947650365.1 Chamaelirium japonicum | reverse complement strand
AAGACGACATTTACTTAAATGTTATTATATGTAAATAAGCTGCTGAGAACGAAACCCCCAGTCCCCTTTTATAACCAGTCAGTCCCAACATTTCGGTGCCAAAATCCTGAAATTTCTCAAAATTTTCCGAAATATCTCGAAATATCGTGATATTTCGTGCCGACAAATATATCGTGCGAAATATCGCGATATATCGCGATATTATCGTGATTCCTATTTCGTTCGATATCACAATAGGAATTTCGTGCCGAGGTTTGAGAAAACCGAGATATTTCGCGATATTTCGCGAAATATCTCGAGATTTTGTACCTTGTATATATATACACACACACACACACACACACACACACACACACACACACACACACATACTAGAAATGCCCTTGCTTGTCGGTAGTCGAACGACCACCTTCAGTGGCAACACACACCAGGCCGTCTTCGGTATTGACACTGTAGCAAGCGCCTTTGGTTGTAACATAACGTCGGACCTCTAATCGCCTCCGTCTGTAGCAAAACACATTTGACATCCACATTCGGTGTTGATGCTCACATTCGGCAGTGGCGGCCATTTTTAGCTGGGGCAAGCACATTCGAGGGGGTGGAACCTTGAGAGATGAGCCGCACTCCACTTTCACCCACCCTCCATCCTCCTCTCTCTACATATTGGATCGATAGGGGAAAAACGAATAAAAAAAAACTATTTTATATGAAACTCCCTCACTCTATTATCTCTTTCTTTCTCTCCACCATACACTTTTGGTAATCTGCTTATTAGTTGGGGAGGAATTAGCAAAAATTCTTGTAAAAATTTAAATGACAAAAATTCAAAAAAAAAAAAAGAAATGAAAAACACACGATCGAATAAAACAAGGTCCCACGAGGGCTATGATTTCTTTCCGAACACTACTTGCCTGTTACCCCGGGTGCAGGCATCTCTTGCGCCCGCTGACAAGGCAATCTTTAATTGGATTGGAAGGTAGGGACCCACACCTATACATGCATGGCAAATCGCTATTAAGTGCTTTGTGTGGGCCCCACAAAATATGCATTTATTAGCCAATCAAAGGTTGCTATGGGTGCAAATTTTGATCAAGGCATTCACAAGCCCCCAGTGTGTCCACGAGGGACCCACGAGAACAGCTCGGGGCCCAGCAGCTCACGCTGGGCCAACGAGAACAATTTGGGGCCTAGTAACCCACAAGGGGCCCACAAGGACAGCTTGGGGCCCAACAGGTTACCCCATACTCTAAATAGCAGGATCAACATTAACAAAAGGACACTCAGATCTCAATTCAAATTCTAGAATTGTAGAGTTCGGATTTGGAACATGTGGGTGAAAATTTTGGCTAAGGCATTCACAAGCCCCTAGTGTACAATCCATGAGGAGCCCATGAGGACAGCTCGGGGCCTAGTAGCCCACAAGGGGTCCACAAGGATAGCTTGGGGCCCAACATCTCACCCCAAACTCTATAAATAGTAGGATCAACATCAACAAAAGGATACTCATATCTCAATTCACATTCCAGAATCGCAGAGCTCGGATTTGGAACAGATAGCCTTTCTTCGGCCACTTAGGTGGAACAGAGTGGATTTGGGATCTCGTCTCGATCTTCTTCTACCTCCCTATCTTCTTTTCTATGTCTACTTGTAAAAGCCCTCCTCGGTCTGTCAAGGAATAACTTTACTTTTTCAGAGATAGTGGATTTCAAGGTTGCGCCTTACACACGGAGACGTAGGCTACGATTGAACTTCGATTCTTTGTGTCTACTCTCAACTGTATACTCTTTACAGTATTCAAAATCAATTGATAATTAGTGGGAATCGTACAACGGAAATGAATCCCCCACAGTTGCCACGTCAGCAAGTGTAGGAGATGCATGCACTTATAGTAGCATATAAGTATTGCTCTCTTTCTCTCTCTCTCTCTCACTACAATAGATTAAGCCTAATCCGGTTGCTTAAAATGGCCAATAATGGGCTTATTCGGGGTTTGGGCTGCTGGATTTAGTCGCTGCATATGGCTCAGTCGCAAATGCTTTTTACAGCGCCGGCCGCCGCATTTGATCCTTTGTATTTGAGGCGGCTAAAGTGGCCCCCGAATTTGGTTTAGAATTTGCGGGGCCTGACCGTCGATTATAGGATTTTGAAATTAAAAAAAAAAAACCTGTGCCCGAGCCATTGACTCGAGCCCCATCCAAATGTACTGCTCATCCTGTACCCGAGCGCAGACAGAGTTCTATGTTTTAATATGCCGGAAGCGGAAGTTGATCCTGGGTCACACGTACGAAAACTCCGAAGCCTTACCAACTCAACTAGCTTTTTTATCCGTTAAAGCACACACTTAAAATAATTTTATTATAGTAAAAATATCTGAACCTTATTACTCGACCTTTTCCAGCGGGCTTGGTGGGCCACCAGATTTTCTCGACCTTTTCTGACGGGTTTGGTGGGCCACTGATTTTGCTAGACCTTTTTCGATGGGGTTGGTGGGCCGTCGGATTTGCTCGACCTTTTTCTGTGGGGGTTGGTTGACCGTCAAATTTGATGTTTTTTTCAGCTGGGTGGGCGATGGACGCCGGATTTGCTCGACCTTTTCCGACAGGATTTGTTGAGCATCGGATTTGGTGCATTTTCTAACCGGATGGACTATGACCGCCGATTATGCCGCCGCAAAAGAGCTTTTCTGTTGTAGTGTCTCTTCTCCCAACCCTCCCCCCTTCACCTGCACCCTCATCTCTCTCGCTGGTTTCACCCTTCACCTGCACCCTCTCTCTCTCTCTCTCTCTCTCTCTCTCTCTCTCTCTCTCTCTCTCCCTCTCTGGTTTCACCCTCCACGTGCATCCTCACCCTCCTACCCATACTTCTCACCCTCACTTCATCCCCAGCCGCGACCATACTCAAGCCACCCCTCTCAAACTCTTCCTCTTCTTCCACCTCTCCTCTCCTCCCAAGCCAACACCCTCCACCCCTTCACCTCGGTCGTACTCCAGCCACCCCCACATGCCACCTACACCTTCTATCTGGTTTCACCCCACTTGCACCCTTACCTCGGCCATCCCCACCTGCCACCTACACCCACTCTCTCCCTTTCTCTCTAGTTTCACCCACCTGCACCCTCACCCTCCTACCCCTCACCTCGGCCACACTCCGGCCACCCCAACCTGCCACATACACCCTCTCTATCCCCTTCTCTTTGGTTTCACCCCACCTGTACCCTCACCCTCCTCACATCAGCCACACTCCTACCACCCCATTGCCACTTACACCCTCTCTCTCCCTCTTCTTTCTCCTCTCCTCACCTCCTCCCCACCCTCCTCAGCCTCACCTTCACCCCCAGCCCCGGACACCCTCATCCCCATCTGTATCCCCACCTTCATCTCTCTCTCTCTGGTTTCCCCCCTCACCTTCATCCCTATCATCGGCCGCCCTCTTCCTTCACCCCAGCCTTTGCCACACTCCGGCCATTTGCACCCTCTCTCTCTCTCTCTCTCTCTCTCTCTCACCCTCACCCTCACCCTCACCCTCATCTTCTTCTTCCTCCTCTCCTCTCGTCCCAAGCCAACACCCACATCAAACCTCCCCCTCTCCTCCTCATTCTCGTTTGAGACTGGGAAAAAAAGGGTAAGGGCAAACCTGCAAGCCGGAGCCCTAGGAGCTGGGTGGGTTCTCCCTCTCGCTCCCTCCTCCCTCTCTCTCTCTTTGGTTTTACAAGGATCCGTAGGGAGGCAGGAGAGGGGGGAGGGATGTCTGGGCGGCGGGATGGCTACTGACGGGATGGTTGAGTGCACGACACCCCTTTGCATGCCATCGTGTTTGAGTGTGATTCACGGGTTGGGGCGATTCGTTCACACAGAAGTCTCTCTCCCTCTCTCAATTCGTTCACATATAATGGCGTGGCGTTCAATCACAATACCCCTTTGCATGCCATCGTGGTTGAGTGTGATTCACGAGCTGGGGATGGGTGAAACTAACGACTGTGATTTCTGAAGCCTCTCTTCCTCTCTTAATATTCAATCACATCTCTTTGTCTTCTGGGTGAAACAGATGGATGAGTGCAATTCATGGTCTGGGGCTGGGTGAAACGGACGACTGCAATCTCCGCCACTCTCTCATCATCCCTTTTTTGTTTTTTTTTATAGGTATTTCATCGTACTCGTACCATACTTTTTTAAGGTTTTGCCGTATCGGCGTACCCGTACCGATATCTGTAACCGTACCCATGCTTCATAGGCAGAACACAATACTCAGGTGCCGTCTGGTGTGATCCCAAGGCACTGAATCCTGTAATCTAGTGAAGGTCCTAGTGTGAGTTAGGTGGGGCTCATCTTAGGTAATATCTTGTGAGGAGCAGTGCCTAGGGTACGTGCCTACGAGCTTGTATCTAGTTTTAGGAGTAGATTAACCATTAAAAAAAGGAAATAAGAAAATTACTCCCAATGTGTTACTAAAATTTGTTGCATAAAATTCAGCTATGCTATTGGATACAGTTGACAATCTTTTCTAGACTTGTTATCGTTTTCTTAAATCAAAGGTAGAGCCGGAATTGCCCTTTGTTGGATTATGCATTTAGGGTTTCCTTGATTACACTGTCCATCTCTCCCTTCGTATAATATTGTATGATGTTGGGAAAATGTAACCTACTGTACTACCTTGCCCACATACATTACTTCGCAATCCAAAGACAAACATTGGTTCCTTGTGTCTCAATAATTGGCAAATGACATTCTCTCAATGCACTGTAGATGCACAATTCACTTATATAACACAGCACACGACTGTGACCGCTCACAAAGAAAGACAGCTATACATGAATGCTGGAACCTGTTTACTTCATACTCATTTAATATCTTATGTCATTCTGTTTCTTACGTCTTTTTGTTTTACATTTATTATGTTATCTATCATTGGTACCCCGTAAACCGGATGTTTACGGTCTTTCATGCTTTATGGTACTATTTCTTTCTTCTGGGTGTAGGTTTATGAGTTTTGCTTCATCTGTTTGACAGAAAGTGGTCGTGTCTATGCTGCTGGCCTGAACGACTTTGGACAACTAGGCATAACATCTGCAATAAGCCATTCACTAGTATGGTTTTTCCTCCTCACGACAATAACATTTCATTCCAATATTCCATACTTTAATTTCCATTAGATGCTTACAATCCTTATCTCATATGTTGTAATTTACCATTTAATAGTTTCTTCCTGCATTCATATGATATCGATCTATTAGACGTAAAGACAGATTTCTGGGAACCAGTGGCACAGTTTACTTTGATGAAGACTTACGGCTAAGTGGATTAGGATTTCTTACTGTTTAAGATTTTATATCTAATCTTAAATAAGATATCTTGGCTCGTGGAGAAACTTAAATTCTTTATAGGATAACTGGTCAGCAAGATGGTTTCTTCAGGAAGTTCAAGGAGATAATGTTTTTACCTTTCTTTTTTATTTCCAATGCTCTTAATATATGTTATTGATGTCTTGTTAAGTGAATTTTTAATGGGCTTTACTGTTGGATAATGCTAACCGTCCTTATTGCATGATGCATTAAAAATGTTGAATCTTGAATAGCATGACGTCTGATTATTTAATATAAGACATGGATTTTTGGACACAATTTCGATGCATTATATACATGGG
This sequence comes from Chamaelirium japonicum, assembly GCA_947650365.1. Classification (NCBI taxonomy): domain Eukaryota; kingdom Viridiplantae; phylum Streptophyta; class Magnoliopsida; order Liliales; family Melanthiaceae; genus Chamaelirium; species Chamaelirium japonicum. The sequence continues at coordinate 39,903,308 of OX393553.1, read as the reverse complement.
TTCATCAGAAGAAGATCAAGAAGGAAGGAGCCACCCATAACCTTCTGGGGTTTATCTGAAGGATGGCAGGAAGCCTGTCATCAATTGGAGTCCAAGGAGGGATCGATCTTTTGTCTCTAAAATATTGTAGAGTTCCTCCTCTTTTGGACACTAAATTCAGGTAACATCTGATTTAATAGTTCAATTTCAGATGGAATAGGACTTTCAAACTAATCAGGACCCCAATTACAAATTCAGTTGGAGCCCACATAAGGTGAAATAGGAAAACCGGCCTCCTATACTCAAGAAATAGGAGGGTTGGTCCCTAGGTTTTTGTGGGTGCGGTTTTTTGAAGCAAACCCCTACTCACAAGATCGTTGATGTGATGTTGCACAAGAAGGGATTCCTTCTCTTCTTTTATCCTTCTGGTAGAGGACATTGCTTGTTGATACTTGACGGAGATATTGATGGTGTGTTACTCTGTTTTGAGTTGTTGTAGTGGCACTGCTTGAGGAAGGGCTTCTTCCTTTCTTTTCTCCCTCTAGTGGTGGATGTTGGTTATTGATGCCTGAAGACGGTGTTGAAGGCGTGTTGCTTTGTTTTGAGTCAAACTCTAGGAAGGATTGGGGCTCCTAGAATGGATGTCCCCAAGTCCTTAGTCAAGATGTTAAGGAGAAAGCAGAGGAAGAGGTAGAGGGAGGAAAAGAAGAGACACAATAGTACTAGAAAGTGTTCTCTTTTTATTAGCAATGTTTGTGATAAGTACTTGTACAAGTTTACAAGGTTTTATCAGCCCTTTCTTCTGTGCCACCCCTCTCTTTTATAGTAAATACCTGAGGGAGCTGAGTGTCTGTTTTTCTGCTGAGTGGTCTGCTTTCCAACATAGGGCGGTGGAGATCTTCCAATCTGGTTGTGACACTTGTTGCCCCACATGGGGCGGTGTGTTATCTGCCAATTGCATAGAGACAGTTGTCTCATGTACTTGGGTCGGTTTGAGCTGATCCACTCGTTGTTATGAGGTTAATCTGCCTGCGGGAGGTGGAAGAAGGCTAGCCTCTTGTTTGGAGAGACAATTGACATTTAGTATATCGGTAAGGGTGTGTTGGTTGCTTGGAAGGCTTTTTTGCTTTAAGGAGGAAGTTACTTTGAAGGGGTAGACGTGTTCTGTTGGAGGGGTAGGGTTTTAACCTCTTCTGTTGTCGTTCCAATGTCATTCTATTTAGGATATATGTTGCCCCTTCGAGTTGGGTTGGCTAGTGATGTTTCTTAGTTCTACTTTATTCTTTCTGCAATAGGAGCATAAAGGTTCTGGCCTCTAAGTTTTGAAGCCTACCTGTAAGGACTTGTCTTCTTGTATACTTTGCTCATGGGTTGGTTACTGAGCGAGGGGTAGATTTTTTAGGTACCCATAGTTTTTTATCACTTGGATTGGAGTTCCAATCCAAGAGTAATTGGTATGGATAGGAGGGGGGTTCAAAAGATTTACATGCAGTATATAATGAGGCCTTTCGCCACCATATTCAATCATTCAATTTATTGGTTTCTATCTTGTTAATTGTAATTTTATGCTGCAAGGTCCTTAGTGCGTTGCCTGAGCATTTCTTGGTACGATGCCTTGGAAATACTAAAGCGTGACTCGTTAGGTCCTCCCTAGCACTGCGATGCTTTTAGTAAGTATCCTTTGCTTTCCATAATATGTGTTGTTTTTCAAAATTTTCTGCTACTTATCTTTAATTTGTGCATTTCGAGTAGTTGATTATCCTAGATCACCCAGTAGTTCCATCACCCATTCTCATATAGAGAACAAAATTTCAACTGTAGATTTTAATTCTAGCAAGCCTATCTTTAAAGATTTCCCCCACAAAACGTCAATATATTGTAGAAAAAAGTTTCTCTTGATAGCAGAGCCCTTATAGGCTATTTTTTCGGAAACACAAAACCCACTTTTTTAGTGCAATTTCAGATCAAACTCATATAAGAGGGCAATCTGAAAATTCTGAATTTCTTTTCCAGATTGCATATAAATCATGACCTATTGGTCATTTTCTCTCTTGCACCAATTTGGTATAGGAGCTCATAGTTGAGCCCCACCAACGACTAGAAGCAATATAAATGTTTGTATTCATTACACCACGCAATAAGATCTAATCCTCAACAAATTGTCATACTAAAACGATCAAGTCTCTTCCCAAATGAAGACACCGACCGCTGATCAACCTCCAGGAGAGTACGATCAGGAAGAAGGTGAGAACATTGACAATGTTGGTTTGCATGAACTCGAAATGGACAATTGAACACTAGGCTAATGACGTGGCATCTTCGGAGTGGTTTCAAAATGGTGTCCCGCAGCTACCTTCGACTACTCGACATGCTCACGGTCATAATCCCGTTCACACGTCTTTCTTTGACAACGTCCAACCGACCATCTGATGTGATTGGTAACATAATGAATTCGAGGCATTACGAGACTGGGCTACAACTGTTGCACTGTATGAACGCGAAAAACAAAGCCCACGGAGATCAGCAACAACCTCTTCGGTCTCCTGAACGGAGTGAGGTAGTAGAGCTCGCCCTTCCAGGAGATGGTTATGTTGGTGCTCGAAAAAGTCACCCGCTTATTGTCTGTGTGGCTACTAAAGGCCTCCGCACATAGCAAGAAGGGGAAAACATCAAAGAGGCATATGGGAAGGACATGGTAGGTTGGCTAGAGGTGCACACCTAGAGGAGGTCGTAGCTTGCCTGGATGATGTCATGCTGACACCATCATGTAACTTGTTCGGAGGAGGTAGGAGCTCGCCCAGAGACTGCATGAGCTTGCTCAGACAATGTCATCAGGTAGCACACCCAGAGGAGGTAGGAGCTTGCTTAAATGACATCACACTGACATCATCAGGTAGCCCGCCCAGAGGAATTTTTTTATTGTTTATTAGGAAGGATTTGTTTAGATTCAACTCTTTTGGATTAGGCAAGCTTTATCTCTACTTTATATATATATATATATATATATATATATATATATATATATATATATATATATATATATATATATATATATCCATAGACCATCATTTTTTGACTCATACTCTTACCCGTCATCCAAACCGTTCGATAGAAGTTTCAGAATTTGCTGATTTTTTGCGAGGAGGATCGCAATGGCTGAGATCGCATACCCACAAAAAATCAACACATTCTAAAACTTCTAGGTGTATCAAATAAAAAAAGCTTTGTCGATCGTCCGTTTCAATCGTTAACTTGAGGAGTACATTTGATACAGCTAAAGGTTTTAGAATGTGCTGATTTTTTGTGGGTGTGGAATCTAAGCCATTGTGATCCTCGTAAAAGATCAGCAAATATATGGCAGGGAGCCTGCACCTGAGGTGTTGCTTCGTTGCTGCACCTCTCGCTTGTTTATCTCCCTAGAAGTTTTAGAATTTGATGATTTTTGGTGGGTGTGTTGTCTAGGCCTCTAGGGTAAGGTGATCATCCTCACCAAAAATTAGCAAATTCTAGAACTTCTAGGGTCATCAAATGAGCTAGGCAAAATTAACGGTTACAGTGAACGATCGATAAAGTTTCGAACATTTGATGACCTTAGAAGTTTTAGAATTTACTGATTTTTTGTGAGGAAGATCACCTTACCCTAGAGAACACATCCACCAAAAATCACCAAATTCTAAAACTTCTAGGGTGGTAAACAACGCCTGAGGTGCAGCAACGATGCTGCACCTCAGGTCTAGGCTCCATTTTTCCATATATATATATACAGGAGCGTAGCCAGAAATTTATTTTGGGATGGGCTGAAGCTAAACTTTTTTATTTCAATGGAACTGTACTCTATACAATAAATAAATACGAAGTAACTTTTTTTAAGCGAATATTGACGGTACAATAAAATTTTATTAATATAAAGAAAGATAGATGAAACAGATACATTAATTATAAAAAATACGACAACAACGCAAGAAATAAACATTTAATATAAATATAATAAAACATGACTGAAGAAACTAAGAGAGGTTTATCTAACGGGCGAGGATCAGAATAAGAAAACTAATTAAGGTGCTACAAATGGATTCTACCATTGTGCTGATATCACAGCCGCAGCGCTCGGGGTGGTAGGCTCGTTACTTGTAGCAGTTGGGTCTTTTTTTTCATTGGATTCTAGAACCAACATCGATTTCTTGGGTGAAAAAAAGAAGAAAGAAAGCGGCCTTTGGATTCATCATGAGCGGAAGCAGAAAAATCACAAAAAACTCATCCAAACATGAATAATAAAAAGGTGCGCGACAAGAAAACATATTAGACTACATTTTCTAAACCTTTCCAGATGATTTCCCAAAATGACCACCAATTTGTTGTATTGCTCAAACTAAAAACAAAAAACTCTCCACAAGTTTATTGCCCGCTGCCGATCAATAGGCCGTCCTTGGTTTGCCTTGCCATCAAGAACGAATATAATGCTTTGTGATAGAACAATGTTATTCAACCAGAAAGTTTTACATACATCTAGTCACCGAATCACACATCCCTTTAGGAAAAAAATATTCAATGAACTGGGATACATGTTAACCATTACAACCTCTCAAATTCTCAATGGATTAAAATATTCACAACCTCTCAAATTCACAATAGATTAAAAAAACAAGAAAGAGAGGAGATAGAAACAAGCATCGCCAAAGGCCCAAAGCCCAAAGGGAATTGACCGGAGGAGCTTCCCTTCTTGGAGGCGCTGGCGCTAATTGGAGGACCTGTGGAGAACCTCATGCAACGTGAGGAAGAGGAGTGACCGAGCAAGTCATAGGAGAATCATCGAGCATTTCTCAGCGCTTTTTCACTCGCGAGTCACGGCATGGCTGAGCTGGGCTGGGGCAGAGTTGGGCGGGCCGTAAGACTAGGCTGGGTTGAACTGTGTGGAGCACTATTGGGCTTTTTTCAAATCTCGGCCGGGCTACAGCCCGGCCGAGTCAACCAATGGATCCGCCCATGTGTATATATATATATATATATATATATATATATATATATGCACACACACACACACACACTAGTAATGCTCGTGCCTATCGGCACGCAAAAGATTTCGAGGGCGGGAACAATATTTCGAGGAAGGTGATAATATTTCAAAGGTGGCAACAAAACATTTTGGGAACGGCGACAATATTTCGAGGGAGATAACAATATTTTGAATGATAATACTATTTCTTGCACGGAGATAACAGTAGTAATGCATGTGCCTGTCGACACGAATATTCGGCGAGGGCACCTATATTCGTTGGGGGTGTCCACATTCTGTGAAGACGTCCACATTAGACGGTGCAAATAGAACATTGAGTTATAATGCAAAGAATTTGTGTTTCCTTGGACGACCGCCTTCGACAACAACACACCCTCGGTCGTCTTCGACGGCATCGACACTGTAGCCACCGCCTTTATCACCAAAAATAAATCGGCCAAATTCAGCATCAACACACACACCCGGGCCTAGACCTCTCGCCGCACCAACACTTCCAACATCCACCACATTCCCATATCCCGTGCCTGTCGGCACTCACATTCGGCAAGGGCTTTTGAGGGATGAAAATATTTTAAGGGTGATAATAATAATTCAATGACGGTGATAATATTTTGAAAGATGTGGCAATATTTCGAGGATGACAACATAGAAAAAAAAAGTGAAAATGATTATGTCAGAACTCACATTCGGTAAGGGCACACATTCTATGTCGGCGTTCATATTCGGCGGGGGCGTTTACACTCTGTGAAGGCGCCCACATTCTTCGAGGGTGCCCAAATTCGGCTGGGACGCCCACATTTGGTGAAGACGCTCACAGTTGGTTATGGACATCAACATTCGATTGTGACGACCATCTTCAGCAGGGCGACAATATTATTTTGCAACCACCCCGCCAGAAATGGTCGTAATGGGCTAATGTGAGCGTCGTCAGCACCCACATTCAGTGTGGGCACCCACACACATTTGGTTAGGGCTCACATTCGACGGGGGCATGCATGCTCGTATGGGACACATTGTTCTCCCTCAGATAGGGTGAGGAATCGGCCTACCCGGGTAGACGGCCGCCCTTGGTGGCAAAAAAAAAAAGAAATAAATACATCACAAAAATATAGTGAAAAAGCCCGTGCCTGAGGGAATGAAAACATTTAGACAGCGGCAACAAAATTTTGAGGGCGCAACAAAATTATGAGAGCGCGAGAATTTTGCGGCTCCACGGAGGCATCGACGGATACGAAGTTGAGCCTACGACAATGAGAACTCCGGCACTGTACACCATTCAAGACCACCAAGAAACATTGCTCGAGATTACAGGATTGTGGATAAAGTTAGGACCCCCTCCGAGTACCTAGGAGAATGTGAGAACCCCCCTGATGCATAATCTCCATTAACCCCAAATCTTAGTTCGATTGTTAAACCAATACAACAGGTTGAGCTTTGATCACACATTACAGATCGTGACCCCGCCGCCGACGTGCTCCTCAATTTAAATAAATCTTACCACTACTCTACTCGAGATAAAGATAAGTCTACTATTATCTATCTCAAGAAAGTGAAAATTTATAGATGTATGTACCTATGCTCCGTCAATCAAAGAAGCATCAAGTCTCTTACCATTGTGCTCATATTGTTTGTCATACTAATTGCAAGCAAAGAAGAGCAGTGCAGAGTGTGTGTGAATGTGTGTGTGTGTGTGTGTGTGTGAGAGAGAGAGAGAGAGAGAGAGAGAGAGAGAGAGAGAACCATGAAAACAATCAGGCCTCTTAATGCTTCTCATCAAATCCACCACCCGACTCAACCTTTCTATCCTTACAGTGAGGCAAGGATCCAAGAGAGACTATATTCAGCATCAAATGTTGAACACGGACCGGTTGCTGTTAGAGGGCTATCAAGGGATTTGAAAGGAATAAGGGCCATGTCATATAGAACACAATAGGATCAATAGTATGTCATATATATAACATCAAAATTTCCATCATGACATGAGGATGATGAAGTACATATTTGAGCTGATTTTCCATATTCTTATTTAAAATAAATTAAAAAAGAATACAGGAATATATCGGAATGAATTCCTCCTTAACCCCAAATGCCAACTATAATCACAACCAAAACGACATCTATAATCGCAAAAACAGAGAATCCCTCCTTAACCACAAACAGAAAAAAAGAACTCTTCATTGAGAGGGAGAGAGAGAGACCTGCCACAACCCTCATCACATTTCTACAACTCGAGATAGGGGGTGTATGGATCCCATCTCCCAGCTACCTCTGAAAAAGATCCGATGAAACATGTCTTCAGATCAAGTGGGATCGGGCTTCGACGAAGCGGATCCGGTGGGATCTTGAACCGGTGAAGAGCACAGCACTGTCGCCTTTGGTGGTTCTTCTCAGACAGAGGAGGGAACCTCTCTCTCTCTCTCTTTCTCTCTCCCTGTTGGTCAGAGCTCCGGACGACATGCCGTCGTCCTCCGATCACCTGACGGAAGTTGGACGGCTACCTCGACCCACCAAGCCTGGACCTCTACATTTCGGCGAAGTCCTCAACCTCGGACTCCTATAAGAAAGAGAGAAAGAGAGAGAGAGAGTCTGTAAACACTAAAACAAAGAGATGAAGAGAGAGGATGGAAAAAAGAACAAAGCAAAAAAGAAAAAGCAAAGATGAATACTATATTACATACCTTAAACTGCATTTTGGGGAAGTCGTCCTACTCCACATCCTGCATTTTGGCGAAGCTCTTATCCACAAATCCTGAAACTATGTGTGGGAAAACCCCCCAGAGAAAGAGCGATTTAGTAAAACACAAAGTAAGACAAAAAAAAAACAAAGAAAAGATGGAAGATTAACTCACATACTTCAATTTGAAAAAAAAAATCTGACATACCAAACAAAACCAAACAACCAATAACCAAACTCTTTCATAATCATGCTGACCCATAGTTTCAGTTGAACTTTCTTTAGAATGACCACAATTTTTGTTGACTGTAGCTTGCAAGGAATTCTGGAGATGGTTAGATGGGGAAGGAGCACATGACACATCCATGAAGTCATGACGTACATCATGGAGATGTGAATTTGATATGTACGTGGGTGGGCATTTTGTTGATGAAATCATTCCATTACCACGACTAATTGCAAGAAAGTGAAAATTTATAGATGTATGTACCTATGCTCCGTCAATCAAAGAAGCATTAAGTCTCTTACCATTGTGCTCATATTGTTTGTCATACTAATTGCAAGCAAAGAAGAGCAGTGCAGAGTGTGTGTGTGTGTGTGTGAAAGAGAGAGAGAGAGAGAGAGAGAGAGAGAGAGAGTGAGAGAGAGAGGGAGAGAACCAAGAAAACAATCAGGCCTCTTAATGCTTCTCATCAAATCCACCACCCGACTCAACCTTTCTATCCTTACAGTGAGGCAAGGATCCAAGAGAGACTATATTCAGCATCAAATGTCGAACACGGGCCGGTTACTATTAGAGGGCTATCAAGGGATTTGAAAGGAATAAAGGGCCATGTCATATAGAACACAATAGGATCAATAGTACGTCATATATATAACATCAAAATTTCCTTCATGATATGAGGATGAAGTACATATTTGAGCTAATTTTCTATAGTTATTTAAAATAAATAAAAAAAAAACAGAAATATATCGGAATGAATCCCTCCTTAACCCCAAATGCCAACAATAATCATAACCAAAACGACAGCTATAATCGAAAAAACAGAGAATCCCTCCTTAACCGCAAACAGAAAAAAAAACTCTTCATTGAGAGGGAGGAAGAGAGAGAGAGAGAGAGAGAGAGAGAGACCTGCCACAACCCTCATCAAAAAAAAATATATATATAAATTAAAATGGATCAGAAGAAGAATGTAAATCTGATAATGGGAGAGTGCGCTCAAGCTCGGTGCTTGGAAGTTGGAAATGATGAAAAGGGGACTAAACCCTAGCCCCATTTACATGAGAGAGAGATGGGTACCTGCAGCCTGTACATCACCGCATCCCGCGCCGACGCAATTTCTGCCATGTCCTGCAATCCCGGATTGGGGTGGGGGGCTGAGTGCAATTCTCCTCTATGGTTTCCTCCACCTTGATCTCCTCCTCAACATCTCCTTTTTTTGGGCTTTTTTCGAGCGGCGGGCAGCGGGATTGGCAGCATTCCAGTTGTCATTCCTCTATCAGCATCGACCTGAAACCAACGAGAGACAGTGAAATAAACGGAAAAGAATGAAAAAAAAAGAAAATCAGCATTCGTAAAACAGAGAAACAAATGGAAAAAAAAAAGAAAACCAGGGGGGTTTCGGCCTCTGCGACGCCTGACCAGCAACAGCAGGCAACCAAGGGGGGGTGCGGCCGGCCGTCTGTAAGTAGGGGAGTTCGGCCTACTTGAGAGAGAGAGAGAGAGAGAGAGAGAGAGGCGGGGGGGGGGGGGGGACCTCGATCTCACCTGCGTTTCCTCGGCGATCTGAACCCCAACATCCGTGCCTTGATCATCCTACAGCAGAGGGGGGAGAGAGAAAACAAAACATCAGTAACTCAAAATTAGAAAGAAAGAGGGCTTGCGGACTGAGTATCGGTAGGCCGCCACCTTGTGCCTCCGTGAGGCGTTGTTGTCGACGGAGAGTACCATCTTCCCAGTCTCCCTGGAGGTGAAGACGTTGTGGACGGGATCCTCGGCGGCCGCCTAGATCCTCCGCGCCTTCTCCACGGTGATCGTGTAGCGTAAGAGAGAGAGAGAGAGAGAGAGAGAGAGAGAAAGAGATGGTGACCGGCTGTGGGAGGTTCTTGATCGGGACCAGATTCAGAGGGGATGGAGTTGTTGAGATCTGCCGGCTGGCGTACGACAGTGTCCCTTTAGCGTAGCCCGAGAGAGAGAGAGAGAGAGAGAGAGAGAGAGAGAGAGAGAGAGAGAGAAGGGGTTCGGCCTCCCACCTTGGTCGGAGACCGGAGGGTAGGAGGGAAGTCAGATCGGAGGATGGTAGCACGGGGTCGCTGGGTGGCCGGGTGATCGACGATCGGGCAGTGCTGGAACTCGATCGGCAACCACGACCATCCCGTCGGCAAAGGATCGTGAGATTGACTGGCCGGGAAGCGTGCGATTGATTGACCGGGGAGCGTGCGATTGATCGGTCAGGGCTATGTCGGTTTGGGAAGTGTGCGATTCACCGGCCGGGGTGGTGGCAGCAGTTGTGATGACGGTAGTGGTGGTGGTGGTGACGGTGGGGAGAGAGAGAGAGCTGGGGTGGGGTGTTTGGTGGTTCATAGAGAAGAGGGTTGTAGAGAGAGGAGAGAGTGGTAAGGGGGGAGGATTGGCGTAACTGACGGAGAGAGAGAGAGAATCAGGGACGGGGGGTGGGGCTTAACCGACGGGGAGAGGGGGAGAGAGAGAGCGGTGAGGGGGTGGAGGGGTTGGGGTAACTGACAGGGAGAGAGAGAATCAGGGAGTGGGGTAACTGGCATGTGCAACAGTTGTTTCTCCTTTTTTTTTTTAAAGAATCAACAACTGTTTCCCTTAATCCCTGTCGAACAGGGGTGTTTCCCTTAATCCCCATCTAGTAGGGGGCATTAGAATCGGACAGTTCTGGATTGATGCCAAACACCCACTAAGTTACTTTGCCTGCCGGTCTTTAATGCGGAGAGATCATAACCTTTGATTTTCTAACCGTCTATATATATATATATATATATATATATATATATATATATATATATATATATATATATATATATATACGGGGTATAGGCTGGCGGCCTATTTCAGCGAAATGGGCAGCCACCCATTTGAAGCCCTTAGGAGTTTTAGAATGTGCTGATTTTTTGTGAGCGTAAGCACCCTACCTTAGATAGAACACTCCCAAAAAAATCAGCATATTCTAAAACTTTTAGGGGCATCAAATGTTATATTTCAGATTAACGGTTATAATGGATGTTCTATAAAACTTCTAACATTTGATGCCCCTGGGAGTTTTAAAATGTGCTGATTTTTTGTGGGTGTTCTATCTAAGGTAGGGTGCTTACGCTCACAAAAAATCAGCACAATCTAGAACTCCTAAGGGCTTCAAATGGGTGGATGCCCATTTCGGTGAAATAGGCTGCCAGCTTATGCCCCGTTTCCTCTTTCTTTCTCTATCTCTCTCTCTCTCTCTCTCTCTCTCTCTCTCTCTCTCTATATATATATATATATATATATATATATATATATATATATATATATATATATATATATATATATATATATATATATATATATATATATATATATATATATATAGGGGAGGGATACTCTTACTCATGACCTCTTACTCATATAGTTACCTATGATCCGGGCCGTCCATTAGATCCCGACGTACGGTTCGGATTGGATGGGGAGTTAAAGCAATGGTGTCTGCCTATGAAGCACGGATACTTCAAAATACATGACGTACCCGTACCGGATACGTATCGGACACGGATACGGCTCGGATACGTGTCCGATACGTTTCGGGCGTATCCTGGATTTAAAAATGCCAGGATACGGCTGGGATACGGCCCGGATACGGGAGGGATACGGCGGGATACGGGAGGGATACGGGCCGGATACGGGAGGGATACGGTTGACCGGTTTGGGCTTGGGTTATCGAGTTTGGGTTTGGTTAAAAGTTAAACTCAAACCCAAACCCAAATCCGAACCCAAACCCACTGTCCCACACTAAAAGATTTAAGGATAAATTGCACAAAGACCCCTATAGTTTGTCCGATTATCACTTAGACCCCCTCATGTTTAAAACCCTACAAATGCCCCCCCTGGAGGGGGTGCAAGTGATATGTTTTTCAAACTGTAGGGGATCTATGTGTAATTTACCCAAAATTTAACCCCACCCCACCCTGTTTTCTGGATCGAGCGAGAAGAGAGGGAGAGCAGAGAGGCAGGTGTCCGCCCGCGCCCGTTGTCTGTCGTTCACCGTCGCCCGCCTGATTGCAGCCGTCCCGCCACCCGTGCCAAACTACAGCAGTTAGCCGCCCGTCCGTCGCCCAACTGCAGTCGCCCACCGTCCCCCCGCACCCGTCCGCTGCCCTATTACAACGTCCGCTGTTCGCCCGTCTCTCTCCCTCACAGCCCCATATCTCTCTCTCTCTCTCCCTCTCTCTCTTTCTCTTTCTCGCTCTCCCTCACAGCCCCATTTGTAGGCTTTCTAACCTGCCGTCAGGATATGCATATATGCAATAAGATCGATAAAAAACAGTGATAAAATATTGAGCAAATTATGAAAATTTTATTAAATTTTTTTCAAAAAACAGTGATAAATTATAGCAATTAATATTTTGTTTATATTGAATATGCAACAACCTGTGCTTCTATATTGAATATGTTCTTTATGATGCATTCTATCAATTAATAGTTCTATAAATTAATAATTTAGTATTTTATTTAAAATAAATATTTTAAAAAATAATAATTTATTGCCGTATCCTTAGCCGTACCCGTATCCTACTTTTTTAAGATTTGCCGTATCGCCGTACCTGTATCGTATCGTACCCGTATCCCGTATCCGTATCCGTGCTTCTTAGGTGTCCGCATTAAATGCCCGTATTAAAAGCTCGTATTAAAAGCCCGCATTTAATGTGAACACCATTGCTTTAACTCCCCATCTAATCCGAACCGTACGTTGATATCTAATGGACGACGCGGATCATAGGTAACTATATGAGTAAGAGGCCATAAGTAAGAGTATCCCTCCCCATATATATATATATATATATATATATATATATATATATATAAAGGACTTAAGCCTTCCATTGTAATCGGTCAAGAATTTTATGAATGAAAAAATGGTGATTTGCTGTGAAAGCTTCTTCTTCTTTTCCTTGGTGTAAAGCCTTGGGCCCGGCGTGAAGCCATCGGTGAGGAGGTTCCTGGCGAGAAGTCATTGACGAGAAGTCAAGGGGTGAGAAGCCCTGATTCATCTTCCCACCTATCCATCTCTTACCTGATGACAATCCATCAACGTGTGCGGGAGATCCTCCTGTCCCGCATCATTAATTGGTCTCAACCAAAGATGGCAATCAACCCTACATTCTTCTCTCTTCATGCCAACCTATCTCCTTCAGCTCATGTGATAACTTCCTTGGTTAGCTGGTGCGCATGGTAAATATTGCCGGTGAACTCCGCCATATCACCTACTCCAGTTTCTTTTTGTCTTTTAGACCTTTTTGTGGCATGTGGCAATACGTCTCAACTCTCAAGCACCTTTGATGTATCCTTGTTATTATTATTTTTTTTCAAAAATTCTTTATAATTTGAAGTTCTAAATGGATTCTCCACAATCTAACCATAAAGAAAATAATTTCTTCTCTGGACAATCTACCAATAGAACATCGTAAATTCGTAACAATTACCTTTTTTGCCTTCAGAGCTATCCTTTCTATTTGTTTATTTCTGTTTTGTGGTTTCATGTGTAATTTTAAATATCAGGTCTATAAAAGTTGTTTGTTTGGAGTCTCATTACAATAATGCTTCTGATGCCCACTTTTTGCAGAAACCTGTTGAGGTTTCTGGACTTCCTGACAATATATCACAAGTTTCAGCTGGTTACCATCATTCTTCAGCAATAACTGGTGAGAAAAAACACCCTTGTTATATATCTTTACTGCAACTTTACTTAATGGATGGGCAAATCTATTTTCACTTTGTTTGCGTATCCGTATTTGGCTGCACATATTAGAAAGTGATTTTGATGTTTTTGACAGTGCATTGTTGTCTTTTATATTCTTTTTGTGCAAATCTCATATTTCGTTCTCACAGGTATAAATCCCCAATAATGTATTTGATTGGCTCTAACAAACTTGGTTCTTTATATACCTTGTTTTTGTTCGTTTATCAAAGAATGCATGCCGTTGCATTTGAATGCGGTTTCCTTGATGGACATATGAATTGTCTGACAACATTATTGGGAGTAAGTACTGTTATGTAAATGACACTTACAAATTGTTGGAAAGGAAAATTGCTTAAAATATAAGGGCATGAGACTCTACAACGGACTAGGGAAAAAGTCCCATGCATTACGTCGAAAGAATTAGATAAGACTTATATTTTACTGAAATTTCATATAATCTTGATATCTAGAGGAAATAAATAACCACATCCAGCATTAAGTAAGCTTGTAACCCTAGCCGAACATTCTGAAGGAACAAATGTAACATGTGGCACAAGGATTGGAAGGTTGAGCTATTCCAATGAATGCTCAATTAGAGACAATAACATGGCATCGCCTCTCTCATGTAACACTAATGTATAAGTTAATAATGGTTATGTACATGCACATATAATCTATACACACCTGTGAAGCATGAATATGGATACGAGATAAGGATACACTACATTACAGATACATTGATACGACAATCCTTGAAAAAGCAGGATACAATATACCCGATATATATATATATATATATATATATATATATATATATATATATATATATATATATATATATATATATATATATATATATATATATATATATATATATATATATATATATATATATGAGCATGCTATAATGCGGCATGCGGTACGTGCGGCACTTCACCGCAGCCGTCTGATGCACGCGTTGCGTGCATGCGATGCACTCAGTGGTGCATCAGACGGCTACTATGCAGTGCCGCACTTACCGCATGCCGCATTATAGCATGCCCCTATATATATATATATATATAGGGAATAGGGAACACGGTCCTCCCTACTAGCCAACACGCTAGTCCTCCCTTCAAATTGGGTGCCACATGGCACTTTTTAACCCGGGTTAGGAGTTGGTCAAGGTGGGTACACCCCTCCTAACAATGATCATGAAAAAAAATTTGAAAAAAAAATGTTAAGTGACATTTTTAAATTAACCATAGCAAAGGCTATTTGCCCGCTACAGTTTACCGTTAAATTTGTCGACCGTTGATCGGGTTGTTTTAAGTTTTTTTTTTAGAATTTTTTTTAAAATCTTGATCTAAGTAGAGTGGATTGACCATCCATAAAAAAAAAAAGGTTAAAGAGTGTCATGTGGCACCCAAATTGATGGGAGGACTAGCGTGTTGTCTAGTCGAAATGACCGTGTTCCCTATTCCCCGAACATGGTCCTCCCGACTAGCCAATATGCTAGTCCTTCCTTCAATTTGGGTGCCACATGGCACTTTTTAACCCAGGTTAGGAGTTGGTCAAGGTGGGTACACCCCTCCTAACAATGATCATGAAAAAAAATTTGAAAAAAAAATTTTAAGTGATATTTTTAAATTAACCATAGCAAGGGCTATTTGCCCGCTACAGTTTACCGTTAAATTTATCGACCGTTGACCGGGTTGTTTTAAGTTTTTTTTTAGAATTTTTTTTAAAATCTTGATCTAAGTAGAGTGGATTGACCATCCATAAAAAAATTATGGTTAAAGAATGTCATGTGGCACCCAAATTGATGGGAGGACTCGGGAGGACCGTGTTCCCTATTCCCTATGGGAATAGGGAACACGGTCCTCCCGCTTAGCCAACACGCTAGTCCTCCCTTCAATTTGGATGCCACATGACACTTTTTAACCTGGGTTAGGAGTTGGTCAAGGTGGGTACACCCCTCCTAACAATGATCATGAAAAAATTTGAAAAAAAATATGTTAAGTGACATTTTTAAATTAACCATAGCAAGGGCTATTTGCCCGCTATAGTTTACCGTTAAATTTGTCGACCGTTGATCGGGTTGTTTTAAGTTTTTTTTTTAGAATTTTTTTTTAAATCTTGATCTAAGTAGAGTGGATTGACCATCCATAAAAAAAATATGGTTAAAGAGTGTCATGTGGCACCCAAATTGATGGGAGGACTAGCGTGTTGTCTAGTCGGGAGGACCGTGTTCCCTATTCCCATATATATATATATATATATTTATATAGTAGGGCTGTAAAACGTGTTGTGCCGGGTCTATAATATCTCGGGCCGGGCCAGGCCGCGGGCCAAAGGTCTGAGCTCAGGCCAGGCCTGTACATACATATATTGGTAATTTCGGGCCAGGCCGGGCCTGGTTTGGGTTAAAATATGTGGTTTAATAAAAAAAATTCTTCAAAGGCTATGTGTAGGTTCGAACACAGAACCTCATAGCAATTCTCAAAATCTATAGCCACTGCACTATACTTACCTGATAGCATCAGACGGCTGCGGTGTCGCGCTGCACGCACCGCACATTGCATTTTATCATTTCTCATATATATATATATATATATATATATATATATATATATATATATATATATGTGTGTGTGTGTGTGGAAACGGGAAATAACCCACTATCTTTTTTTCGTCGAAATAGACTTGCGACTTATTTCCCACCTAGAGGTTTTTGTTTTTTGAATTTTTTTTTTATGAATCATATATCTATGGTTAGATGATCATCCTCACAAAATATCATAAAATTTTAAAACATTTCGGGAGGTCAAATAAGCATTTCCTATTATCTGGTAAAAATAAAATAGACGGTTATAAACCGTCTACATATTTGACCCCCCTAAAGGTTTTTAAACTTGGTGATTTTTTTTAGGATGATCATCCAACCATAGATAGATGATCCATAAAAAAAAAACCTCTAGGTGGGAAATGAGCTGTAAGTCAATTTTGGCGAAAATAGTCTGATGGCTCATTTCCCATTTCCTCTCTTTCTCTCTCTTTATATATATATATATATATATATATATATATATATATATATATATATATATATATATATATATATATGGGTCAGGTTTAATGGACACTGTTTTTGCACTCAATTTTAAACCGATTTTCAAACCATTAGATAGAAGTTTTAGAATTTCTTGATTTTTTGTGAGCATAATCATCTTGTCTTAGACAACACATCCACAAAATATCAGCACATTCTAAATCCTCTAGACTTATTAAATGTGCTCTTCAAATTAACGATTAAAATGGACGGTCGATAAAGCCTTTTAGTTTTGATGTACTTAGAGGCTTTAGAATGTTCTAATTTTTTGTGGATGTGCTATCTAGGATAAGGTGATTATGCTCACAAAAAATCAAGAAATTCTGAAACCTCTATCTAATGGTTTTGAAAATCGGTGTAAAAAATTGAGTGCAAAAACAGTGCCCATTGAACCTGACCCTATATATATATATATATATATATATATATATATATATATATATATATATATATATATATATATATATATATATATATATATATATATATATATATATATATATATATATATATGGGAGCGTGACTTTGTATGCCCATACATTAGGGGCTTAAATGTATGCTTGACTCATAACCCTTGGATATAGATCTAAGGGTACCATGTGACCTGCGCTCTTTTCAATAAAAGCCCTCTTTTCAACTCTAGTGTCCCATCTAGCATTAATTGTCCAAGTCCTTGTCTCTTTTGGAAGTGGCCCTCTTTTTCAAAAGCCCATCTGATACCCTTAAATCTGTATCCAAGGGTTATGAGTCGAACATACATTTAATCCCTTAATGCATGGGCATACAAAGTCACGCTCCCATATATATATATATATATATATATATATATATATATATATATATATATATATATATATATATATATATATATATATATATAAAGGGCCGGATGCTACCTCTCAAAGCAGCGTTTTTGCTGCTTTGACATCCCACCACGGCTGCGCCACTTGTGATCTCCAGCCAGAATCAATATCAACAATCTCTGATTACCTTCACCGGTGATCTCCGTTGACACCACCTGTCGACGTCCACTGATACAAGACTTCGGTGACTACTTCCATTGTGAGTCGTCCATTCATCATCTCATCTCATTCGGCGACCTCCGATGACATCCGCAGGGCGACCACCTCCGATGATTTCTAGCACCTCCCGATTATGAGTTCGGATGACATTTGTCGTCGTTTATGGCTTTGATAATCACCGACGACCTTTCAAAGCAGCGAAGAACGCTGCTTTCAAAGGTAGCATCATGTTTCTCTCTCTCTTTTAATATATATATATATATATATATATATATAGGAAAATACTAATGTGCGGCGGATTAACATGAGACTAACGTGCGGCCAAGTGAATGGCCGCACGTGTAGATTTTTTTTTTAAATTATTTTTTTCGAGGGTGATCACCTACCCCTTGATGAGCCACATGTCAAAAATCAACTCATTCTAAGACCTATAGGTGCTTCAAATGTGCTCGACATTTTTAACCGTTCGAATGAACGGTCAAAAAAGCCAAGCACATTTGAAGCACCTATAGGTCTTAGAATGAGTTGATTTTTGACATGTGGCTCATCAAGGGGTAGGTGATCACTTTCGAAAAAAAAAATTAAAAAAAAAATGTACACATGGCCACCATGGAGGTCCATGGTGGCCGCACGTTAGCCGCATGATAATCCGCCGCACCATAGCATAACCCAAACCTTGAGTGTGGCGAGGAGCAGGGCCAACGACAATGGGTCCTCGAGCTCTCGGACAACACATAAATAATTAAGAGAGGGAATGCGTGCAACACGGGGCCATTGAGTGAGAGGTCTAAAGTCGAGGGAGGGAGCCGAGGGGGGGGATGGGGGAGGGGGTGTGGAGATGATCCCTTGATCTCCAGAATGAACGAGACCTCGATATAAGATGGAGATTTCAGGTATTTATGGGTTGGGTTTCAAGTATATTAATAATTATCGGCATCTCGACTAGTAACCACGCTTGACTCGCAAGCCGCAACTACGCTCGATACATAACCCACACCTGCACCCGTCATGCAACCCGTTATCGAGTCGTGTTCTACCATATCTTGTTGTATCCATGCTGTATCCCATGTATCCGAGTATATATTTTCTTTTTTTATTTAGGATACATGTAAAATGTGTCAGATACATATCCACGAGTATCAACACGCATCAGATACGTCATATACGTATCCCGAGTGTCTAACATTTATCTAAGTATCTGATACGCGATACACATGGGGTCTTTGAGTATCCATGCTTCATAGATATAGACCATACATACAAGTGTATTTTACACTTCTTTCCCCTCAAACTCACCATTGACCATTTCTTCGTGTATGCATGTTTGATATTAGATGCATAGTCACAAAAGTCTCCGATTTGTTAAAAAAGTCGTGTTTTAATAACAACTTTAACCCTTACCGATTATTAGTCATTTTTTCCCCGACCGATTTAGGTAACCGAAATTGATGTTTTTTTACCCTATTTGTTCAATAATTCGTGACTTATTCGGCGAATTGGTGACATATTTTGGATAATCTTGATTGAACCAATTAGCAAATGTGGTTGTGGGCCTTATTGACTGTCCTTTGTGCATTGGGTTCAAAATAACTCGTGTGAATATTGTTTTTGTTGATGGCTTGTTGCCTAATATTATTATTTTTATATTTATGAATTATAAATGCTTTATTTGCTTAAATACATGCCTAAAAGTTGACTCGAACTCGACAAATTTTTTAAAATCTCGCCCTAGTCAATTAATCCCGAACCCGATCTTTTCCTCGATTTTTTTCCCAGTTTTATTCCAAAATTTTTGACTTTCACCAAATTTTCCTGAGCTTTACTTGAGTCGAATTATTGTTGAACCCGAACTTGGTGAACGTGATTAGCAGTTCATGCTAGTATGGATCTCTGTGGTAAGTCTGCAAGCTACGCATATAGATTACACTAAATGTTAGGATCCAACAAACTGTGGATTTGAGAGTGGAAAAGGAAGTGCAACCTGTCTAATTGTGCTCCATCCTCTTGTGAAATACTACGCGTTTTAATTTAGTAACACTTGAGTCAGAAAATTAGTGGTGGACCTAGTGGTACTCACTGCATTCCAGTTGTTGAGAAGTGATGAAGCCAAACATTTTTTGTAATATGTCAAGCGTGAGCCTTTGCATGATAATCCATGCACTGGAGTAGGAGATGATATGATGATTCTTGTGCTTGAAGAGATGAAAGATCCTCCAAGGAAGACGCTATAAACAAAGATACATTACGCTTTGACCCCCTGGCGTTTATGCTTTTTACACTTTCCCTCCCGAGGTTTACAAGGTTAAATGAGATAAGGGTAGAATAGGCATTCAAACAATATAATGAAGGCATTTCCTACTCTTTGCATAATATAAGGGTAAATGGTCTTCAAAGCTTAACATCTTGCTGACATCAGCATGCTTCTCTTAAGTGGTCAAAAGGTCAACTGATATTAGGGAGGAATCTAAGCCGGACATTAAAGCAGAGGGGGTCATAGTGTAATTTCAGAAACTTCAGTTGAGGAAGTGCAATAAGCAATAATCTCAGGGGCAAAGTGTAATTTACCCTTTTTGAAATCTGTGCTTGGTTTCTGGCTGGTTGTGGTCAAGAAAATCTCAACATATTGTTAATCATCCAAGGATGGATGAGTCAAACCTAGATTTTGACTGGTGTTAAACAAGCTTTGTAGTTTTGGTTTCGGTCCTCCCACCGAGGATCGGTTTCGGTCGGTTTCGGAGTTTCAATGGTTTCGGTTTCGTTTTTTAAATTTAAAATAATTACAAAATATAAAAATAATTATATCGGTACCCACTTCATAGTTGTCTTGTTTTCAAAAGAGCTTGGCTTTTGCTTTACCCCGACTTTTTGTCAAAAAGTTAAAAAATCGTGATTCTGAATTTTGGCAAAGTCTAGAGGAAAAAATAGTTCTTATGAAAGTATTTTTTTATAGATTCAAAATATTTACCGGACTTTGGGTTTTTAAGTTGATCTTATACTTCTAGATTTTTGAGATTTTTTCTGGTTCAAAATACTTTGGTTTTTTTTCCACCAAAATTTCTTTTTTAGCCAAAAATTGTAAAGTCTGATTTTGTGTAGGAACTGGAAAATTACATTCTGATTCCTTTGAATTTTGATTTTTTTAATATTTTTATTAAATCCAAATGGGTTTTTTTTTTTGCTTATTTACGTAAAATAACTTAAAGTAAATGGAGAACATAACAATTATTTACTTGAAACGGATTGGTTTCGGCCGAAACTCCAAACCCTAGTGTCAACCAAACAGGTTCATCAGATCATTGTTGGATTGGAATCAAACCAGTGCGAGTATTGTTATTCATATGCATCCATATCCAAAACTCGAAAAAATACGAGTTGTGTCGTTGTATCCAACATCCACGGTTGTTACCAATCCCGTCTTTGGATATCATAGGGTTTTCCTTTTGACTAAGGAACTCTTCTTTCTGTATGTCCCCATCAGTCAGATATAAAAGCACATTTCTTGCTTTATAACCCTAGTAGATACTAGATAAAGTTTTTAACTTTCCCTTGGTCAATTTGAGACTTGCCCAGTTAGGTGAATGCACTTACATGTTACAAATATTCAAAATCACATCTTTGCGAAGTCAACAAAATAAAGTAACCATAATTAGAGAAGGGAAACAATTAAATATAAGTATGCAACTCACATAGCACTGTTCCACTAAGTAATATTACTAGCAAGCCGACTAGTATTGCCCTTCAAGCAAGGTTCAAAATTTTCATTTTGGTCAATATTTCGACCCTCTGGATATGGAAATATTTCATGGAAATATTTCGACAGTGTGGAAATATTGTGATTTTATAGAAATAGTGAAAATATTGATTTTTTAATGGAGTTTTTCAGTGAATCTCTTCATAGTCATAAACCAAGTATATATACACAATTTGGAACACTCAGATAATATTTGTACCCTATCTACGGGTGTAGAGCTTCACAAAGCATGTATTCTGCATTTGAGTCTGTGAGTCTTGTGCAGTCTTGTTTGGGCCTGTTTTGATCTATGTTTTTAAAATGGTTTTTAATCTTTTTTGTGGATAAAAATGTTTCCAAAATAAAGATTAGTTGATTGTTAAAAAAATGCTTCAAATGATTTTGAAAACGGACTTAAAACAAGAAAGTTGTGCAAGTTTGAAATCATGCAAAAATTATACTGAAATGCAAAACACTGTTTTTTTACTAAGTCTGAAAAAATGAGTTTTTATAAAGAAAAGTTTTTATATATTCAAGATTTTCTTTGACAGACCATGGTTTTCTAGATGTACTTGTAGCAGTGTTGTCAAGGCGACAAGGCGCACTTGAGGCGCAAGATGCTGCTGGAGCCTGAGGCGCAAGGCGCAAATAAGGCGCGCGCCTTAGTGTGTAAGGCGCAAAAATATATTTTTTTCTTTAAAAAATTAATAATAATTGTAAAAAATATCTAAAATTTATAAAAAAATTATATTTCATGAAAAAAGAGAAATATGACCACTATTCAATTAAATCAACACAATAAAGGCATACAATACTTGTAACTCATAACTAGTGGCCATCAAATGAACAATTTTAGTGAAAGAAATAATTCACAAGTTATCATGCAACATGCCAACATCATATTCATAAGTTAAATACATACAATACTCATAAGTAATAACTGATAAATGAGAACTCATAAACAATGTTGAGTAACAAAACGAAAGAGTCTAACTCTAAGGAGAGTTGCGCTCTTTTATTCAAACCGAAAAGAATCGAAAGAAAAAAACCAAAACCCAAAAAAAAACCAAAAAACTAAAAACAAATCGAAAAAACCCCGAAATAAACCAAAATCACAAAAAAAAACAAAAAACTTGAAGACCAAAACCCAAAATGCATCAAGGCGCGCGCCTCGGTCGCCCTGCGCCTTGTGCCAAAGGCGCTAAAGGCGCCTAAGGCGCGCGCCTTGCTGCGTGCGCCTCGCCAGCATGCGCCTGAGGCGCATACCTGCGCCTCGCCTCGAGGCGCGCCTCAGGCGCGCGCCTTACTGCGCCTTGACAACACTGACTTGTAGTTTTACATCTTGTGGAATTTTTTGAGGTAAAAATGAGTTGATTTAACCACTTTTCTCAACATACAAATTTTATGAAAAACCGAAAAAACTGTTTTCTCCTACTAAAACTGAAAGTATACTTTTTGATTCACTTGGTTTTTGATTTTTTTGATATTTTTATTGAAATCAAATGAGGGGGTATTTGCTTATTTACATATAAAAATTAAGTAAGACGACATTTACTTAAATATTATTATATGCAAATAAGCTGCTGAGAACGAAACCCTCAGTCCCCTTTTATAAACAGTCAATCCCAACATTTCGGTGCCAAAATACCGAAATATTTAGAAATTTCCACGAAATATCGTGATATTTCGTGCCGACAAATATATCGTGCGAAATATCACGATATTATCGTGATTTCCATTTCTTTTGATATTGCAATAGGAATTTCGTGCCGAGGTCTGAAAAAACCGAGATATTTCGCGAAATTTCTCGAGATTTTGTACCTTGCCTTCAAGACAGTCTATAATCAAGGTGGCTAATCATGGGTAAACATCGGAATATGGGTTACATTTTGTTACAAGTTGTGAAAAGGATTTTTTGAATTCTTTTTATTGGTTTACTTGTATCCGAGTTCTCGTTTTGATTCTTGAATGCACTTCTTCGCTGTCTCTCTACAGAAGATTGGACCAAGACCATTCACACCAACTTAATTTTGTCAGCACTACCTACTTATTCCTTTTGTTCTACCTAAGTTAATATATCTTACTTTGTGCCAAGTTCAGTCAAATGCTTGCTCTGCTCATTCGTTATATATACTGATCGAGTGATTTTCTTTTACTAATAATCCTTTACTTCATAGAAGTAGTCATTCTCTTTTTTCTTCCTTTTAACAATTTTTTGTACATTCTGTAACAGAGGATGGGATACTCTTCATTTGGGGGAATAATTCCAGTGGACAGCTTGGTCTTGGAAGAAGTAATGTTGTCCTTCAATTGATTATGTGGTATTAGTTAGTGATGTTTTTCCTCTCATTATCCTCTATTATTTCTCATTGTTTATAACATATTTTTTCTACTTGAGACGTTTTTCATGAGGAGAGCTGCAAGACGTATGATAGAAACATTCCTCAATTTGGATCTAATTTTATTCTTGGAATCAGAATTATTACTGTTGAGTTTGCTGTGCACAGAAATCAAAATTGCTCACAATGCACCTGTTACAAGTTTTTTGATATTGTCCGAAACGTGAGCAGTTAACTTTTTTTGCTTGTGCCAACAAACCTGTTCCTTCATCTTTATTTTCTGATTCTCCTGGTCTTTTTTTTCCTTCATCAAATGCTATAAGTCGTGATGCAAATTATTCTCTCTTTATAGTGAGAAATATTAGCGAGATTGTTTTCTTAAAAAAAAAATAAATGACATAATATTTAGGGGATAGCACAACGGTATTAACCTCTGCAAACTCGAAGTAAATCAAAGCCCCTAAGATAAATATTATCTTCCTCTAGCTAATCAATACTAGGTCTATACAAGCATCATAAACTGCTTCCTTCAAGCTCTCTGCAACCATAAACTAAATGATTATATTATGCCAACATATTTGTTTACCAGGACCCTTTTACCTCCAAGTTTTCCAATAAATTTATCTACTATGCTTTTTTATACATAAAGTGAAGTCATACAAGGCTCCATTTGGTGGATAAAAACATTGAATTAGTTGTTATCATGAGAAGGAATTTAGGAATCTATGCAAACCCGAATGGTGATAGAATATAGCTTGCTATCCTCTTTGCAAACTGCATATGTACTAGGGAAATTCCAAAGACATGACAATGTTTTTAATATCAATATTCTTCGATCAACAAACTACTACTGCTGCTGCTACCATACCACTACTAATATTTGCTGTGGGTTTTTTTTTGTATCTTAATAAAACTTTTTCTTCATTATCCTCATTCAGGTTTAGGTTGAATGAACTAAACTCGTTAGTGTACTGCAGTCTGTTAAAGATCATAGGCTTTAGGACCGTGTCAAGTTTTTTATTTTTCTATATTGTTCTTATGTCAAAGTTCATGTAATTTTGGATTTAGTTGAAACCACAATTTCTAAGGGTCATAACTTCAAATCCAACCTTCATATTTTTAATAATATATGTTTTTGAGTGCCATCTTTTGGATGTGTTGGAAACACCGTGCCTATTTTGACTAAGCTATCAATGCATGCAAATGTATTTTTTTGCTTTTGACATAATTTTGGTTTAACTGGAAAAGTGTGCTACCTCAATGATTTGGGTCGTCTAATTTTCGTAGGATACATTAACTGTGGTCTATACATGTACGAGTTATGCCAACTCGAGTGATATGAATTGATGAATGAATAAAATTTCATTTTATTAGCTTCTATCTCCTCTCCTTCATCTTATTTTCTTCTTCTGGATTCAAGCATACTCTGTCATTTAATCACCTGAGTTGTAGATTCTACCAATCCCTTGTGAAAGTGTGTTTTTTGTTGTTAACATATTTAGTATTTGAGCTACATCAATTTAGTATCGAAGCATGGGCTTTGGTCATCCTATTATCTTGGATGATACCGTGATTGTTACTGCAGACAACGCTGAAGACAAGAATATAGCGTCCGAAAAACATGAACGAAGTGCATTGCATATCTTCTGGAAATTGATGAGAGCTTAGGCATTTTTGCAATAACTCCCAATATATTTTTGTGTTTGGTGATTGACGCTGCAAAAATAGTTGGGCTCTCAACTAAGGTAATCCACGAATCTCAAACGGGAGAGAGAAGAACACTTAAAATCAGATCTTCTTAGAATAAAATCAGCAAAGATTAATTCTCTGTATTAATTCAGACTCAATGCTTAAAACTAGGATTAGTCCTACACTAAAGGAATAAGACTCGCATAAGTTTCTCATGGACATGTACAAATTTCACAAATACATTCAGCATAATCCAGAAACAAAGTGGAAAGAAAAGAAATAAAGTGAACACAAAGGCTTACTGATCATCTACTAGACTAAAACCCAAAAAACAAGGCCTCAAGGATCTCCAAAAGAGGATAAGAGAAGTAGAGCTGCGGGAGAGGAAAGAAAGGATTCCCATTACCCTCTCGTGCTTTTATGCTTGACCTTTTCTTCTTGCTGCAATCTTCTTTTTATTGCCTTCGGTGCGTTTGGATTGTGACCAATTAGTAGAAATAGATCCTCCATGTGACTAATAACTTTGTGCAACTCGTTGCACACTCGTAGGTGTTGTCGGTCTCTGGATAGTAAACCTTATCGGCCCCAAATGTGAGACCCACTCCTTCATTAATTTTATGTACTGGTTCACATCCTCGAGAGGTCTCCTAACTCATTACGGATAACCAATCACGATCCGACCATGTAAAGCTGTGATTTGTGCCATGGACTGCGAGAAATCCACACGATACGAGTTATTAAATTCGTATGTATTATCTTCTACACTGTTTGTGCCCCGTCTCAATCCATGAAATCTTTCATATAAAGTCATAGAATATTCAATGGGAAGAAACTGCTTTCAAAGGGTTTGTTTCATGTGTTCCCACAATGAAACCTTCGGTTTGCCTTAGACGCTTTCGCTGCTCTTCGACTCTTTTCCACCAAGCAAGGGACCTTTCCTTAAACTTTAACTTTAAAAAAATAAGGAAGGGAACTTTCCGTGGTTTTGCAAGGGGATTACACTTGAAATAATTATGTAGTCTGGTTTCCTAAAATCGATACTAAGTGCATCCGAGTCATCCGACCAATGAAGTCGGGCTCATCGATCCTTACGTGGTTAAGACTCCAATGCTCAAACTATCCTATCTATGACTCCATCTTGATCTGGGTTCATAGAAAGGATAGCGAGTTATTCCATATTCTTTGGAGTCGCCTTTTGCCCATCTTGAAGTAGAGCAATCAATAGATATGAGATCGTAACCGTGTTCCTCGCTGTTTGATCATCTCGTTCCTCGCCATTTGATCACACTGCAACTTTGCATCGGGACGAAGGAAAGAAGCACTATAACTAGTAATGGCTTTAAAAATCCATTTCAAGTGAGAACAGATGAGTGAAAAAGAGAGACAAAAAAGCCAAAAGGCTCTTCCTAAAATAAAGTAGCATTAAACTAGATTTTATTAATCAGAACTTTAATGTCTTACAATGAAAGTTTGCTCCTTAATTTGTAGTGGAGGAAGGTCAGTACAACTTCCACATTTTTCTTTTACAAGTCCAAGACTTTTGGTCTCCTTTATATATACTTCCAGCATAATAATTTGTAGTGGAGGAAGCATTGCATTGCATTGCAGTTCTATTATTTTCCAGCAACTTGCATTGTATTTTTCCATTTCAATTTACAGCTGAACTTGTGTCTGCTCCTAGATTTATTGCCTAAATGATTAGATTAGGTAATACTTGCATAATTTATTACTGTGTTGCTATAGATTGATATGATTCTATTATTCACGAACAAAGTTTTCTTCCTTTCTTACTTGTGAAATTTGCTTTGAAAGTTTTATTCTATATCTAACAAAATAAATTCTTTCTCTAATTAATGTAAGGCCTTTTCTATGGGCTAAAAATAGATGTTGTTCATTGTAGGGTCAGAGGGTATAGTTTGTACCCCTACCAGGGTTGATAGTTTGATTGGCATCAATGTTAAAATGATTGCATTGGGTTCAGAGCACTCAATTGCCATCACAGGTGATAAAAGAAAACAGACATAGTTCTTCAAGGTTGATAAATTCATTATGCTATTTGATTGAGTACATTATCTCTGTAATTTATTGTTCACTGCCAGATGAAGGCAATGTCTTGAGTTGGGGAGCTGGTGGCTCTGGAAGACTTGGTCATGGACATCAATCCAGCATATTTGGATTTTCATTGAGTTCCAGGTTCAAGTGAAAAGTAATCCTAATGATAAGATAGAGTTTTAGTTCTTTCACTTGCGCACAGATTTTTTTTATAAAAAGATTGGATGAAACATTACTTTCTATTGTTTAAGTATATTTCGGTAACAATTGGAGTGTTTGCAGAATATTTATCTATGTTGAGAACTTAATGATGACAGTGAATTGAGAAATATAATCTGTTCCTTTAACTAGAGCTTTGTAATTTCTTAAGTGCTGAGTTGTCTATTCAGAAATTTGATATAACTTGTGCATGCTTGATATTGTCTACACTTCGAGTGTCATGTTCTATGTCATATGAGTCTATTACCATTTTTGGGAAAGGAATCTGCCCAAAGAATTCCATTTTTTTAAACATATTTTCATAAAACTTGTTGCATATTTGAGCAAAATGTTCCTATAGTAATACACACAATCTGAGTAGTTATTGAGATGTTTGTGGTCTATGTGGAAATTTACTTATGCATGCTTCATACTGTCTACACTTTGTGTGTCACAGTCTATGTTACTTGAGTTTATAACCATTTGTGGGAAAGAAATCTGCCCAAGACTGTCATTTAGTTCAAGATATTTTCATAAAAGTTGTTGTATAATTGAGCGAAATGCTCCTATTGTAATACACGATCTCAATAGTTATCGGGAAAATTTTGTGCGCCTTTTGTGCCACACATGGTTCTCTCCTGATCATATCTCACTAACAATCTCATGTTAGGCAAAATTTTCATTTATTTCAACCTATTTTCTTTCTATTGTGCGTGTACCCAAGTTGTTTTTCACTTATTTGCCTTTGGTCATCGACATGTTAGTGCAGTTATGTTTGTCAAAGATTAGGATTTATCAATATTTCATTTTCTATATTTAATGTACTTTGTTTATTGACCAGCATGTTACTTTAGCATGCTTTAGTTGTTTCTAAGGCATGCTATCACTATGTCTTGATATCAACTTGTTACTGCACTTACATGTGTCAGATATCAGCATATATCATTTCCTGTTCTAGATCTAGTGCAGTTCTTGGCAGCATTTCCATGCACTGTGATGACTTGTGATTTAAGGGTTTCTGATGCAATTAGTGATCATGTTATCTTTTAATGGTGTAGTAAAGTTTGGTAAGGGAGCAACCAAATCCAATGTTCTAGGCAACAAATTGTTATTTGATATTTAATAAACTTGTAGGTATCTAGGGCTGCACTCCACTGACCCAAAAAAATAGAGTGATTTCTCGTAATAATATTCTAGGCAACAAAATTCACCTTTTCCAATTGATCTCATCAATTTATACAGTTAAGCACTTGAGTAACGCGGCAAAATTGCTAGTAAATTTATTTTAATTTATTGTGGATTCACTTTGTAGTAATATAGGTAAGTTTGTTATTGTTTGTGGTGGGGTGGGGATTTTGTGGGGATGGGGGGGTTGGGAGGTGGTGGTGTAAGTTTCTACTGCATCATTATTCTTGAGAAATTGTTTTTCTTTGTTTATTTTAATATTTCTCAGTATATTCTTGAGAAATTGTTAATAATAGATGGTTGTCTAGGATAATTCCAAGAGTATATTACCTGTTATATGGACAAACAAGCAAAAGTATATCCATGCATGCGTGCACTATAACTGCATGTTTTATACACATCATTATTTGCAGCACGAATATGTGTTCTATATATATCCTCTGCTAGACAATTCTCGTGGCGTTGTAAACTAGTCATGTTGAGAATTTGGCTTGGTCTCACTAGTTGGGGTGCCCTTTAATCTATATTTGTCCAAATCTGCCCAACCTAAATATATCAGGGCCAGGATGTAACCTAAGAGGAAGTTGATCATGTTATATATATATATATATATATATATATATATATATATATATATATATATATATATATAGGGCAAGGATACTCTTACTTATGAAATCTTACTTGCGCAATTGGACACCGTCTTTTACCTACCCTAGTGGTTTCAAAATTTGATGAAACTTGGTGGGGATGCTATCTATGGCAAGTTGATCATCCTCACCAAAAATCATTAAATTATATAACCTCTATGGGTATTAAATATGATATTCAATTTAATGGTTACAATAAACAGTCGATAAAACTTCTAACGTTTGATGCCACTAGAGGTTCTTGAATTTGATGATTTTTGATGAGTATAATCAACTTGCCATAGATAGCATCCCCACAAAGTTTCATCAAATTCTGAAACCTCTAGGATAGGTAAAAGGTGATGTGTAATTGTATAAGTAACCATTCTATAAGTAAGAGTATCCCTGCCCATATATATATATATATATATATATATTGGTGGATGTGTTCTCTAGGGTAAGGTGATCATCCTCACAAAAATTCAGTAAATTCTAAAACTTCTAGGGTCATCAAATGTTCAAAACATTTTCGACCATTCACTGTAACCGTTAATTTTGCCGAGCTCATTTGATGATCCTAGAAGTTCTAGAATTTGCTGATTTTTGGTGAGGATGATCACCTTACCCTAGACAACACACCCACCAAAAACCATCAAATTCTAAAACTTCCAGGGAGGGTAAACAAGCGAGAGATGCAGCAACGATGCTACACCTCAGGTGCTGGCTCCCTGCCCTCATATATATATATATATATATATATATATATATATATATATATATATATATATATATATATATATGGTCGGGATCCAGAAACATGCTACTTTGCTACAGAGTTAGACACGCATATCCAAAACCCTAGATAGAGGTTTCAGAATTTGTTGATTTTTTGTGAGGGTGATAACCTTTCCTTAGATAGCACATCAGCAAAAAATCAACGCATTCTAAAACCTATAGACTAATCAAATATTCCTTTCAATTTAGCGGTTAAAATGAACGGTCGATAAAACTTTTTAAATTTGATACACCTAAAGGGTTTGTAATGTGCTGTTTTTTTATGGATGTGCTATCTAAGGGTAGTTGATCATCCTTACAAAATATCAAAAAATTCTGAAACCTCTATCTAACGATTTGGATGATATGTGTCTAACTCTGTGGCAAAGTAGTGTTTTCTGGATCCCGACCCATATATATATATATATATATATATATATATATATATATATATATATATATATATATATATATATATATATATATATATATATATATATGAGGAATGGGATGCTGCCTATCAAAGCAGCGTTTTTTGCTGCTTTGATACATTGTTTGACCATCCTAGAAGTTTTGGAATTTGATGAAATTTGGTGAGGCTGTTGTCTAGGGTAAGATGATCATCCTCACAAATTTTCATCAAATTCCAAAACTTCTAAGAGGGTCAAATGGTCGAAGCAGAATCTGCAGATTTTAACGGTGACTGCAGATTTTGCTTCGACCATTTGACCCTCTTAGAAGTTTTGGAATTTGATGAAAATTTGTGAGGATGATCATCTTACCCTAGACAACACCCTCACCTAATTTTATCAAATTCCAAAACTTCTAGGATGGTCAAACAATGTATCAAAGCAGCAAAAAACGCTGCTTTGATAGGCAGCATCCCATTCCTCTATATATATATATATATATATATATATATATATATAAAGTTTTCTAGTGTTTCTAATTTCACCTTTGGTTGTTTTAGTGAGCAAGCGTAAGCGATTGACCTACCCCTTTTGAGAGCGTGGAAATGGTTCTCACTCTTGTCCATTCGTTCTCTCCCCCATCTATTGCCTTCTTTGCCATTATTATTCGTCTTCAAAGAGGGTAGGCCTCAAGGCAGAGGTGGCACATAAAGATAGGAAGAGGCTTTATCACCTAGCCTTAAATAGAAACTAATGGCATAGAAGGTGTTTGAATTAGCTATTACTTTCGAGATCATGTCATACTGATGATATATTATAGAACGACAAGATAACATTTAACTACAGTAATATAAGAGCAGGGATAAGACAAGTGTGGGTATGCCTTTTAGTTTTACCTTTTGTTGAGCCATATTTAATCAAACGATTGATTATTGTCGTCGTTTCCCTTTGTCAACCGAATGACAGTCAGGAACTTTAGCACAATCCATGAGTGGGATGACATCAGGTTGATGGCTGGACATCAAATTCTACTCTCTCTATTATAAAACTTTCTTAGGTCAGATTTGTGCTCCATAGTCAACCTTCACCGTGATGGGATAAGGCTTGGTTATTGTTGCTGTAATAGTTCGGAAAGGAAAGAGGAGTAAAGTCTATGATATGGGGGACACCTCTCAGAGCCGTGTCAACCCGTGTCGACACGGATTCCTGTGTCCACCCGTGTCGACTCGGCATGATACCATCGCTCTATGTTATTAAACCAAATGTTGTCTCTCCCTTCTTCAATCGGGTGAACAGAGGGAAATAGTAGATTGTGTAGGTGTAGAATTCCTAAAGGGTAGTAATTTTCAATTTATATCAATTTCATAATTTTGTTGGTGTATATATATATCCACGTGTCTCCGTATCCATCTTTTATGATGTTGTCATGTCCGACTCCCGTGTCCATGTCGACACTCGATACCCGTGTCCGTGTCTACAGATCATAGAGTAAAGTAGATTTGCTAACACAAAGCCAACATGAATATCAAAGTTCTTAGCTAAATTGGCACACCAGATAACATTTGGGACCATAGAAAATTAAATAGGCCTTCTAGTATGAATGGCAAGAGAACATGTTGCAAGTGGTAAAAGGGGTTGAAGATAGAATGCAGGGTCTTGAAATGGAAGTAAAAATCATGTCAATTTTTAACAGAAGGGTAAGGTGCCATAAAGATTTAAACTCCATGGAAACCAAGTATAGTTAGGGGTAATATAGAGGCAGAAAGTGAATTCCTCTAAAATGTGGGAAATGGAGCTCCCAAATTGATTCCTAACTTCGGTTGGTGGAGTCATAGACATCGGATGCTTTAGAAACCCTAAACAAGAGATAAGGTGATGAGAATCCGAGTCTACATGATGCAGATTTTTGCCTTGGATATGAAGATCGATGACCTTCGGGAAGAAAATAAAAGCTTATCGTCAAAGTGTCGCGGGATTTGACAGTGGAGGCTTTTTGAAACTATTAGTATCAGTTTTGTATCTTATCTACTGTTTTAGTCGAGTTTTTATGTTTTATTTGAGTTGTCGGGCCATATCTATGCTTTTGGACCCTATTGGGCATGAGTTTGGTTTTTTGTTTTGGACCCATTGGTCTTTATTTTGGGGCCAAGTGGGCCCATGTTGGTTTTTATTTCGGGACGTATCAGAATCTATGTAGGATCACATGGTTATCCAACTTTTTATGTGCTATTTACTTGAATTTATTCATTGAATGACTGGAATGCTCTTTCTAATTCAGAAAAATAACATTGTATTTTATTTTACAAACGATATAAAAAAAAATCATTTTTTGCAGTGAATATACTCCAAGGCAAATCAAAAACTTTGAAGGGCTTAAGGTTAGCTGGTATAATTATTTTTTGCTGTTTGATTTGGAGGAGAATGTCACCCCCGTCTGTGATAATGTGATTAGTTCACCTATGAATTAATGTATTACGTGTATATGTAGGTCAAGAGGATTGCTGCGGGAATGTTGCACTCAGTCTGCATCGATGGTAAAGTAAATCAAATGGTCATGATCAAATAATTGTTTTCCTATTTATATAATGATAACTTTTCTTGCTTTTTTGTTATTGATGCACATTTCAGAGCGAGGATCTACTTTTGTATTCGGAGAAAAGACAATTGACAAATTGGTATATTTCCCATCCGAATGGCCTTATATGTGTATCCATCTTAATGGTTATTTATTTTTTTATTGTTTTCAGTTAATTAATTTAGGCTTTTTTTTTTTGTGAATTTTAGGGTTTTGGAGAATCTAAGAATGTGTCAACGCCATCCGTTGTCCTAGAACTACCCTTTTCTGAGGAAGTTGCTTGTGGTGGTTACCACACTTGTGTTGTGACAGGTACTCTTCAGCCAAATAATAATTGGTCATTAATTAAATTCCTAGTGCTTGAGAATACAATGGATGTGTACAGGAAATTTGCATCTTTCTTGTTTAACAGCATGATTCCTAAGGCATTAGTTAAATGACCAGGTAGGGTTTTCTTTTCCATTCAGTCAAGGGGGATTTACACATGATTCCGGTATGCAGGTTGTTAGAGTGTGTGCATATATCTATGAGGCATGCTCACCCTTGGCCAAGTTTCCAAATCTCCATTTCGGTGGAAATTTCGACCTTCTAGATATGGAAATATTTCGACAGTGTGGAAATATTGTAATTTTATAGAAATGAGGGAAATAGTGATTTTTTGATGGAATTTTTTAGTGAAACTTTGGATAGTCATAAACCAAGTATAGATGCACACTTTGGAACACTCAAATAATCTTTGAACCCTATATAGGGGTGTAGAGCTTTACATAGTATGTATTCAATGTATTGAGTCTGAGTCTTGTGCAATCTTGTTTGGTCCGGTTTTGATATATATTTTTCTAATGTTTTGTAATCCTTTTTGTGGCTAAAAATATTTTCAAAATAAAGATTAATTGATTGTTAAAATAATGTTTCAAATGATTTTGAAAGAGGACTTAAAACAAGAAAGTTATGCAAGTTTGAAATTGTACAAAAATTATGCTGAAATGTGAAGCATTGTTTTTTTTACTAAGTCTGAAAAAAAGAGTTATTATATAGGAAAGCTTTTATACATTCAAAATTTCCTAAGACGGACCATGGTTTTCTAGATGCACTTGTACTTCTACATCTTGTGGAAGTTTTTGAGCTAAAAATGAGTTGATTTAATCACTTTTTTCACCACGTGGACTTTATAAAAAACCCTAAAAATTGTTTTCTCCTACTAAAATTGAAAGTATACTTTTTGATTCCTTTGGTTTTTTATTTTTTTAAGATTTTTATTGAAATCAAATGGGGGGTTATTTGCTTATTTACATATACCAGGCCACAAGCACCCATTTATAACCAGTCAATCCCATAATTTCGGATATATTTCGTGAAATTTTTGTGAAATTTCGACAAAATCCCTTTGTGTTGGTATTGATATCACGATATTTCGTGGAGATGGAAATATTTCGTAGAAATATCGCGAAATATGGGGAAATCATGACATTTTTTATGTTGTTCGATTTTGTATGTCGGATTTCATGCCGAGCTTTCAGCTAACCGATATATTTCGCGAAATATATCGATTTTTTGTACCTTGCCCTTGGCGACCTCATCCTTTCTATAATCATATATAGGGCTATTGCCCTAATGAGTAAAGCAATCTTTACTCCCAAATCATTGTTTTCTTTTTCCTTTTTTGGTCTAACATGGCATCAGAGCTATTAGCTCTTCTTCATCATTGAGCTTTCTTCAATCCAAGACATCATCATCATCGGCATCATTGGCTTTGGTGGTAAAGATCGGACCTGGTTCGACATCGCCATCACATCATCGATCTTGGCAGTGAAGACCGGCCAAGCTTTCCGAGATCGAAGCTCTTGATTTCATCGGTGTTGAAGTGTACCGGAGCAGTCGGTTCTTGCCAGAGATCCGAGTGGAGCGAGATCTCATCTCTGGGCTACCAGAGTAGTTAACGAAGCTTCCCTGACCGACGAAGCAGTCCGTGCTGGAGTGTACGGGACAGCGGGAGCAACCGGGGCTGTCTTCGGAGATCGGAGTCGGAGCGAGATCGGGTTTCAAAGGCTGGTGTCCTCTCAATTTAAGGTGGTGTGGTATCACTGAGTTAGGGTTAAATGGTATCACTGAATTAATCTCATCCATTGGTGAGATCGAACTAAACTTAAGTTCTCTTTATATAGAGACCAGTTCACATTGGTTCAAAGCTTCGGTTCATCGGTTCTCCTTGTATAACGTCTGGTTCAAAGCTCTGGTTCACAGGTTCTCTTCAGAGCAAGGTATGTTCACAGGAATCTGTTCAGAAACCTTTCAGAGCAAGGCAATGATTTGACATTTTGAAGGACCAAACCCTGTCAGATCTTCACTGTTCTAGTTGTGTTGATCTCCTTTCGCCCTCCCGAATCTTCTAGATGCACAATCGTGATAGTTTGTCAGGTTTTCTTTCTTTTGTGTCTCTCATGATCTCATCCCTTCAAGATGGCAACCATGGGTGCCTATTTGAAGCCCGACAAACTTCCCAAAATGGATGTTCTCACTGGAGTCTCGAATTTTCGCTTGTGGGCCTCCACCTTATGTATGAATCTTGGTGCTCACAAGCTATGGACTTATATGGATGGCATGAAGCTCGAACCTACGACTTTACACTCGGATATTGGAGTGGACTGATATTGATGCCATCATTCAATCGTACATTGGAGCTTCTCTTTCTCACGAACTCCGCATGGAGGCTCTTCAGTTCCGCACCTCCCGGGAGATGTGGTATTATCTCTCGAAGCAGTTCGTCCAAACTGGTGGTGCATGAGCCTTTCAGCTTCGATGTGAGCTCAAACTCAAAGGCATGACTCAAGGGTCTCACACAATTCGTGAGTTTATGCTCAAATCTCAGCTTTATGGAGGAAACTTGAGACATTGGTGCCCGTCTATCCTCCAGATGCCATTTCTATACAACGACAACATCAAGAGGAGCAATACATCTTCAAATTCCTGACGGCACTCCATCCATAGTTTGAATTGATCCGAGGACAACACTTACACCTAGATCCCTTACCTAGCCTCAATCAGGCTCCGTCTGTGTTTTGCCGAGGAGACGCGCTTGGCTATTCTTGTTGTACATCGTGCTCCAGTCTTAGATGCTACTCCACCTCCTTTCACATCGTGTACTCCTGTAGCCTGTAGGCGACAGTCGTTCTACCGAGGATCGTCGCCCTGCTGGTGGGTAGCGATCTATTGGTAAACTTCCGTGTGTACCACTAGAAAGATGGCCATGTCAAGGAGACCTGCTATCGGTGTTTGAGGAAGGTTGGTCAAATGCCACAGGCTACTGCTCCGACCACCTCGACTTCTGATCTCATTCAGCTTGCTGCCCAGGTTCAGCAACTTCAGCATGCTCTCATTCTACAGCAGAGCTCGCCTCCTACTGGTACTGCCTCCGCTGCCTAGATC
The DNA here is from genome assembly GCA_947650365.1 of Chamaelirium japonicum. Taxonomy (NCBI): domain Eukaryota; kingdom Viridiplantae; phylum Streptophyta; class Magnoliopsida; order Liliales; family Melanthiaceae; genus Chamaelirium; species Chamaelirium japonicum. Next base: position 39,866,564 of record OX393553.1, on the reverse strand, counting down.
CTGGACTTGGGTTCTTCACACCACTTAACTTCTGACGCTTCCGCTCTCACTGCTCATGGTCATGTTCCTCCTGAGCTCCAGCTTTGCACTATTGATGGTTTCCCCTTACAAGTCAATGTTGTCAAGGGGACGAGGCGTGCTTGATGCGCAAGGTGCCGCTGGAGCCTGAGGCGCAAGGCGCAAATAAGGCACACACCTTAGTATGTAAGACGCAAAAATATATATTTTTCTTAAAAAAATTAATAATAATTGTAAAAAAAATCTAAAATTTTAAAAAAATTATATTTCATGAAAAAAGAGAAATATGGCCACTATTCAATTAAATCAACACAATAAAGACATACAATACTTATATCTCATAACTAGTGGCCATCAAATGAACAATTTGAGTGAAATAATAATTCACAAGTTATTATGCAACATGCCAACATCATATTATAAGTTAAATGCATACAATACTCATAAATGATAACTGATAAATGAGAACTCCTAAACAATGTTGAGTAACAAAACGAAAGAGTCTGACTCTAAGAAGTGTTGGGCTCTTTTATTCAAACCGAAAAGGATCGAATGAAAAAAACCAAAACCCAAACAAAAACCAAAAAACTAAAAACAAACCAGAAATAAACTGAAATAAACCAAAATCAATAATAATAAAAAAACTTGAAGACCAAAACCCAAAATGCATCAAGGTGCACGCCTCGGTCGCCCTGCGCCCTGCGCCTTGCGCCAAAGGCTCTAAAGGCGCCTTTGGCGCGCGCATTGCCAGAATGCGCCTCGCCTCGAGGCGCGCGCCTTACTGCGCCTTGACAACACTGTTACAAGTTTCTTGCTAGGGGACTATCACCTCCTCTTCTAACCCCAATGGTTGCCTTTCTCTGCTTAACATGCTTCTTGCGCCTTCCTTGTCAATCAATTTAATTTCTATTAGTCGACTTGCTGACTTGGGTTTTATGACCACCTTCTCATCCTCGTTTTGTCTTGTGCAGGACCATCGAACAGGCAGAACGATTGGGACTGGGCATAGGGTGGGCGGTCTCTACTACCTGAGACATCTCCTTGTGCCACTCACGATGGTCTCCATTGCTGCTACCACCTGTGTTGTTTTCGATCTTTGGCATCGTCTCTTGGGATATCCTTCAGCTACCATTGTTACCAAGTTGAAAGTCGGTAAAAAGTTGCTAGGGAAAAAAACAAAAAAAGGGGGAAAATCAGAAAAATCGGGAACGATTCAGGAAAAAGACGATAAATTATTTTAAAATTATATATATATATATAGGGGCATGCTATGCTGCGGCATGCGGTACGTGCGGCACCTTACCGCAGCCGTCTGCGCGTGCATCGCATGCACGCAGCGGTGCATCAGACGTCTACGGTAAGGTGCCGCACTTACCGCATGCCGCATTCTAGCATTTCTCTCTCTCTCTCTCTCTCTCTCTCTCTCTCTCTATATATATATATATATATATATATATATATATATATATATATATATATATATATATATGTATATATATTCTAACTGTGGGTCGGAGGCGCCAAACTGTGGGTCGGAGGGGGGGGGGGGGGGCTGCTGGCACGGGCCCCTCTCTCTCTCTCTCTCTCTCTCTCTCTCTCTCTCTCTTTCTCTCTTTCGAACTCTCTGTTCTCTCTTTTTCTTTCTTACCTCTCTCTAAACTCTCTCTGCTCCTCTTTTTTTTTTTTCCTCTATCTCTCTCACCTCTCTCTTCACTCACCCACTCATGCACTCTCACTCTCTCTGTTTCTTTGCAGCGCGGGGGGGGGGGGGGGGGGGGGGGGGGAGGGGTTTTCTCTTTCCTTAATTCTTACCCCCTCTAATCCTCTCACCTCTTCTCTCTAAATCTCACCCCCTCTTCTCACTGGTCTTCTACTAAAGAGAATGACAAACGACCCTCGGGCCTCATCGTTTCTCTTGCTTTGGAGGCTCGGAGCCAGCCCTGAGGCTGTGGTCCCGGTGAAACAATATTATCCTAATCCGAAGTGGGCTTAGCTTCAACACCGCATAGATCCCAACACCCGATCCACCAATCCCTCTACCGAAAGGGGTCTGCAGAGCTCGAGGAGGAGGGGCTTGCCGGTCGGGGGGTCGTCGGAGTTGCTCGATATAGTTAAGAAATGGCACGTTGTGTACACATGCGATGAGGACGACACGATCGATGTTGCTTGGTGACGATCCATGGCATAAGTTCTGCAGCATCGTGAGGAAGATATACATCTATACGTGCGAGGAGGTGAAGAGGCTGTCACCGAAGGCGGGCGAGGCGGCGAGGCCCGGAGCGAGGAATCCGTCTTCCGATGCTGATGCCGGCCGAGTCGAGCATGAGGACTAGGCATCGGTTGGTTGTTGATAAGGACTGCTGCTGACGTCCAGCGTGACCACCTTAGTCGAAATAGAGTGATATATGGTAGTGTCCGTGACGTGTTGGTCGTGTGGGGACCCTTTCTCCGACCAGCCTGTTAGGTGCAACATGGGCCGGGATTCTCTTTTGCACGCAAGAAAAGCGTGCACTTGCGTCAAATGCCGATCGAAGTGGTTGGATGGAAGCATGGGGCGCGTGCTGCACCCCCACACTGTTTTGGCGGTATTTTTCGTTCTGTTTTGTCGTTTGGTTGGGCCGAGTCGTTTCACCACGAGCCGAGACGAGTTGAGCTTTGGCCTATTTGTGCTTGTCTTGTAACCGAACAAACCCGAACAAGCTTGTCGACACACGTTGTTTGGCGTCGACCGTCACACATGCCGACCCCCTGCCAAGGGTCGGTCGGGGTGCATTCGTTGTTTGTCGAGGCGAAGGTTTCGAGCTTCGTCGTCGCATGTCGAGGGCAGGGCCTTGGGCTTCGTCGAATGCCGAGGCGAAGGCAGCCTCGGTCTTCGTCTTCGAATGTCGAGACAGAGGTCACCTTGGGCCGAGACGGTGCTGATATCTCAGGCTTCGTTAGGTGCCGAGGCGGCGAAGCTTGCCTCGGACTTTGTCTTCGAATGCCGAGGCGAAGGTCGCCTCGGACCGAGACGTTGCCGACATCTCGGGCTTCGTCAGGTACCGAGGCAGTGAAGCCTGCCTCGAACTTTGTTTTCGAATGCCAAGGCGAAGGTCACCTCGGGCCGAGACATTGCCGACATCTCGGGCTTCGTCAGGTGCTGAGGCGGTGAAGCTTGCCTGGGACTTTGTTTTTGAATGCCGAGGCAAAGGTTGCCTCGGGTCGAGACGGTGCCGAGATCTCGGGCTTCGTCAGGTGCCGAGATGGTGAAGTCTGCCTCGGACTTTGTCTTCAAATGCCGAGGCGAAGGTCGCCTCAGGCCGAGACGTTGCCGACGTCTCGGGCTTCGTCAGGTGCCGAGGCGGTGAAGCCTGCCTCAGATTTTGTCTTCGAATGCCGAGGCGAAGGTCGTCTCGGGCCGAGATGTTGCCGACGTCTCGGGCTTCGTCAGGTACCGAGGCAGTGAAGCCTGCCTCGAACTTTGTTTTCGAATGCCAAGGCGAAGGTCACCTCGGGCCGAGACGTTACCGACGTCTCGGGCTTCGTCAGGTGCTGAGGCGGTGAAGTCTGCCTCAGACTTTGTTTTCGAATGCCGAGGCAAAGGTTGCCTCGGGTCGAGACGGTGCCGACGTCTTGGGCTTCGTCAGGTACCGAGGTGGTGAAGCCTGCCTCGGACTTTGTCTTCAAATGCCGAGGTGAAGGTCGCCTTAGGCCGAGACGTTGCCGACGTCTCGGGCTTCGTCAGGTGCCTAGGCGGTGAAGCCTGCCTCAAATTTTGCTTTTGAATGCCAAGGCTGTCACCTTGAGCCGAGACGATGTCGCCGTCTCGGGCTTTGTCTTTGTATGCCGAGGGTGGGACCTTGGACTTACTGATTGACGGGGGGTAAGAATTCGGAGTACTCAGCATGGTGCCTTTGTATCGGTTGGACTTAGGCGAAGCACCGTTTCAGTCGAACCTACGTATTGGGACACGTAGCTTTGTACTGTTGCAGGTTAGTCGGCCGTGTCACAACGCGTACCGAACTAACTGTGGCGGAGCACTAGTGCATGTGTCCTTACGTGACAATGGGAGCACGTGCGACGCTTATGATTCAGAGTACTCAGCGTAGCGCCCTTGTATCGGTTGGACTTAGGCGAAGCACCGTTTCAGTCGAACCTACGTATCGGGACACGTAGCTTTGTACCGTTGCAGGTTAGTCGGCCATGTCGCAACGCGAATCGAACTAACTGTGGCGAGGCACTAATGCATGTGTCCTTACGTGACAACGGGGGCATGTGCGACGCCAATGATTCGGAGTACTCAGCGTAGCGCCCTTGTATCGGTTGGACTTAGGCGAAGCTAGCGCCGTTTCAGTCGAACCTACGTATCGGGACATATAGCTTTGTACCGTTGCAGGTTAGTCGGCCGTGTCGCAACGCGAACCGAACTAACTGTGGCGAGGCACTAATGCATGTGTCCTTACGTAACAACGGGAGCATGTGCGACGTCAATGATTCGGAGTACTCAGCGTAGCACCCTTGTATCGGTTGGACTTAGGCGAATCGCCGTTTCAGTCGAACCTACGTATCAGGTCATGTAACTTTGTACCGTTACAGGTTAGTCGGCCATGTCGCAACACGATCCGAACTAACTGTGACATTGAGTAGAAGTTGAGATAGAATTTGATAGTCTTCGATATAACTTGAAATAACTGTCATTTCATTGATAACTTGGTAGATGTTACATCATGAATTTCAGATGAGGGACCTTCCGAGTTATTGATAGTCGGTGGTCTTTTACTCTGATCGGTCGACGGGCTACTTTCCTTTGGTATTTGTGGTCTTCTGAGGCTCTGTGGGTCTATCGCCTGCCCGTCTTGACCTCTTGGAGGTTCTATCTTCCTCAGCCTCCACGTTGTGAGCTTGAGCTATTGGTCTCGTTGGTTCCTTGTCAGAAAGACGCTTCTTGAGATCACGTTTCTTGCGAGCGACTTGATCGTCCTCCACCTCGATCTCCTTTTGAATTCGATCGAATAGCACTCCGAGGGAGGCAGGAGGATTACGGATGAGGTCATTGTAGATGTGGAGGTCAAAACGTAGAGCATTCTGGAATGCAAGCATGATGGCTTCATCGTCGAGGTGGTGTCCGGAGAGTGCAGCATGCTCGTTCCGGAACCTTCGAGAGAACTCCCGGAGGGTTTCATCTGATCCCATCCTGAGCCGGTAAAGGGAGTCCAGCTTTTTTTCTGGCTTGAGGTTCAGCCGATAGTGTTGAACAAAGAGGTCTGCCAAATCCCTGAATTGACTTACGGAGGCCGTAGAGAGGTTGTGATACCAGTCCAGTGACATATCGTCCAAGTTGCCAGCAAAGGTGCGGCATAGAACCTGGTTGTTTCTATCATGTGGCGTTAACGCTTGCCTGAAAGCGAGGATGTGCAGCGTCGGGTCTCCAGTCAAGCAGTTGAACTTGGGAAAAGCGGGAGCTTTCCAGCTTCAAGGAAACAGGGCATGGAGAATATGCCGATGAAGTGGGCCTTCGGAGGCATGATCGTTCCGTCTATTGCCTTTCTGGTCGGAGAGGCGTCTTGGAGGAAGAGGAGGTAGAGAGGGTGTCGGAGTCCATCCTGTCATCCGATGCCCGACTGGGGTTCGATTGCCGTTGTAATATTGCCGAATTTTGGAGCGGTGTCGATTATTCTGAACATATCTCCTGGTGTAAGTATCGGAGGATGACTCGGAGCCCAGAGACTCAGGATGGCGAGCAGACTCATTGAGACGCTCCCAGACAGTCGGCCTGGGAGGAACAGGTGAGGGTCCTCTCGAGAGGGATTTAAAAGAATGTCGAGGGATGTTGATGGTGGATCATTTGGAAGGAGCGGAAGATTGGTCGATCGACCGGCGGACGTTTGCTCCGTCGTTGATGCCGGCGGTTGACTGCAGGGGATTGATTCTTGCATTGACGGTGATTTGTCGGAGAGAGTTTCTCTCAACCATAAGAGCATCATTCTGTTTCATGAGAGTGAGGAGCTGAAAGTCCACTGCTGTGATTTGGTACGTCGCTTGAGCATCAGCACTAGGAGAGATGTGTGCTTTTCACAAGCGCTGAGGAATTTGGTCGGCTAGTTGAGGCGACTGTCGAAGTTGAGCCTGGGCGGCGCGATCAACCGACGAGCGACTCCTCAAATTGACAGCAAGTTGCTGTTCCGGATGTTGGCTCGTTACAAACCGATGACTCATTGATCGAGTCGTCGGATGTCGAGCGTCTAGGTGCATGCTGCTTTCCTCCGGCTGGTCCATTGGTGTCTTCGCCATTTAAGTGTAACGATGGAGATAGACGGATTGCTCGGGCAACCGGTAGCAGCTACCAAAGGAGTTGGGAGGCTTAGAAGTTGTAAGTTGATAGGATCGTGATCCCACAGACAGGGCCAAACTGTGGGGGAGGATTTCGGCCGTCGTACGTGACCCTCCTCCAACAGTCGATTGAAGGTTTGACCCTTCGGGATGTAGCGCGCTTCGAAGCGCTGAGTTGTGACTTGCTGGGCTGTCACACGAGCACTATAGAGTAAAAAGGTAGAGAAAGAGATGACACAGGATATGGTGACGAAGTTCGGCCGAAGCCTACGTTTCCGTGCGGTAAGACGCAACCTTTGAATCCACTATCTCTGAGTAAACAGTAGAGCTACTCTCGACAGGCCGAGGAGTGCTTCTTACAAGTAATCAGAGGGTGGAAAAGGAGTCTGAAAACCAGAAAGCTCAAGGAGCTCTGGAAAACAGAAAGTGGGTTTCTGGTCTGGAATTTGGGATCCAGAATCATTTACAGGGTCTGTTATTTATAAGGGCTTAGTTTATCTGGGAAATATTCCAGGAATATTTTCAGGAATATCCGGGGTTTGGTAAATACCCGGGGGGATTTACCAGACCCCAGAGAGTGCAAGTGGGCCCCAGGCAAGGCTGCAGGTCCCACCGTTGGACTCGTGGGCCCCAGGCAGGGCTGCGGGTCCCAGCGTTGGACTTGTGGGCCCCAGGCGGGGCTGTGGGTCCCACCATTGGGCGTTAGCCAGATTTTGCACCTACAGAGATGGAAATATTTCGTGGAAATATCGCGAAATATGGGGAAATCATGACATTTTTTATGTTGTTCGATTTTGTATGTCGGATTTCGTGCCGAGCTTTCAGCTAACCGATATATTTCGCGAAATATATCGATTTTTTGTACCTTGCCCTTGGCGACCTCATCCTTTCTATACTCATATATAGGGCTATTGCCCTAATGAGTAAAGCAATCTTTACTCCCAAATCATTGTTTTCTTTTTCCTTTTTTGGTCTAACACGGCATCAGAGCTATTAGCTCTTCTTCATCATTGAGCTTTCTTCAATCCAAGACATCATCATCATCGGCATCATTGGCTTTGGTGGTGAAGATCGGACCTGGTTCGACATCGCCATCACATCATCGATCTTGGCAGTGAAGACCGGCCAAGCTTTCCGAGATCGAAGCTCTTGATTTCATCGGTGTTGAAGTGTACCGGAGCAGTCGGTTCTTGCCAGAGATCCGAGTGGAGCGAGATCTCATCTCTGGGCTACCAGAGTAGTTAACAAAGCTTCCCTGACCGACGAAGCAGTCCATGCTGGAGTGTACGGGACAGCGGGAGCAACCGGGGCTGTCTTCGGAGATCGGAGTCGGAGCGAGATCGGGTTTCAAAGGCTGGTGTCCTCTCAATTTGAGGTGGTGTGGTATCACTGAGTTAGGGTTAAATGGTATCACTGAATTAATCTCATCCATTGGTGAGATCGAACTAAACTTAAGTTCTCTTTATATAGAGACTAGTTCACATTGGTTCAAAGCTTCGGTTCACCGGTTCTCCTTGTATAAAGTCTGGTTCAAAGCTCTGGTTCACAGGTTCTTTTCAGAGCAAGGTATGTTCACTGGAATCTGTTCAGAAACCTTTCAGAGCAAGGCAATGATTTGACATTTTGAAGGACCAAATCCTGTCAGATCTTCACTGTTCTAGTTGTGTTGATCTCCTTTCGCCCTCCCGAATCTTCTAGATGCACAATCGTGATAGTTTGTCAGGTTTTCTTTCTTTTGTGTCTCTCATGATCTCATCCCTTCAAGATGGCAACCATGGGTGCCTATTTGAAGCCCGACAAACTTCCCAAAATGGATGTTCTCATTGGAGTCTCGAATTTTCGCTTGTGGGCCTCCACCTTATGTATGCATCTTGGTGCTCACAAGCTATGGAAGTATATGGATGGCATGAAGCTCGAACCTACGACTTTACACTCGGATATTGGAGTGGACTGATATTGATGCCATCATTCAATCGTACATTGGAGCTTCTCTTTCTCACGAACTCCGCATGGAGGCTCTTCAGTTCCTTACCTCCCGGGAGATGTGGTATTATCTCTCGAAGCAGTTCGTCCAAACTGGTGGTGCATGAGCCTTTCAGCTTCGATGTGAGCTCAAACTCAAAGGCATGACTCAAGGGTCTCACACAATTCGCGAGTTTATGCTCAAATCTCAGCTTTATGGAGGAAACTTGAGACATTGGTGCCCGTCTATCCTCCAGATGCCATTTCTATACAACGACAACATCAAGAGGAGCAATACATCTTCAAATTCCTGACGGCACTCCATCCATAGTTTGAATTGATCCGAGGACAACTCTTACACCTAGATCCCTTACCTAACCTCAATCAGGCTCCGTCTGTGTTTTGCCGAGGAGACGCGCTTGGCTATTCTTGTTGTACATCGTGCTCCAGTCTTAGATGCTACTCCACCTCCTTTCACATCGTGTACTCCTGTAGCCTGTAGGCGACAGTCGTTCTACCGAGGATCGTCGCCCTGCTGGTGGGTAGCGATCTACTGGTAAACTTCCGTGTGTACCACTAGAAAGATGGCCATGTCAAGGAGACCTGCTATCGGTGTTTGAGGAAGGTTGGTCAAATGCCACAGGCTACTGCTCCGACCACCTCGACTTCTGATCTCTTTCAGCTTGCTGCCCAGGTTCAGCAACTTCAGCATGCTCTCATTCTACAGCAGAGCTCGCCTCCTACTGGTACTGCCTCCGCTGCCTAGATCCTGGTCTTGGGTTCTTCACACCACTTAACTTCTGACGCTTCCGCTCTCACTGCTCATGGTCATGTTCCTCCTGAGCTCCAGCTTTGCACTATTGATGGTTTCCCCTTACAAGTCAATGTTGTCAAGGGGACGAGGCATGCTTGATGCGCAAGGTGCCGCTGGAGCCTGAGGCGCAAGGCGCAAATAAGGCACGCACCTTAGTGTGTAAGACACAAAAATATATATTTTTCTTAAAAAAATTAATAATAATTGTAAAAAAATCTAAAATTTTAAAAAAATTATATTTCATGAAAAAAGAGAAATATGGCCACTATTCAATTAAATCAACACAATAAAGACATACAATACTTATATCTCATAACTAGTGGCCATCAAATGAACAATTTGAGTGAAATAATAATTCACAAGTTATTATGCAACATGCCAACATCATATTATAAGTTAAATGCATACAATACTCATAAGTGATAACTGATAAATGAGAACTCCTAAACAATGTTGAGTAACAAAACGAAAGAGTCTGACTCTAAGAAGTGTTGGGCTCTTTTATTCAAACCGAAAAGGATCGAAAGAAAAAAACCAAAACCCAAACAAAAACCAAAAAACTAAAAACAAACCGGAAAAAAACCGAAATAAACCAAAATCAATAATAAAAAAAAAACTTGAAGACCAAAACCCAAAATGCATCAAGGTGCATGCCTCGGTCGCCCTGCGCCTTGCGCCAAAGGCTCTAAAGGCGCCTTTGGCGCGTGCATTGCCAGAATGCGCCTCGCCTCGAGGCGCGCGCCTTACTGCGCCTTGACAACACTGTTACAAGTTTCTTGCTAGGGGTCTATCACCTCCTCTTCTAACCCCAGTGGTTGCCTTTCTCTGCTTAACATGCTTCTTGCGCCTTCCTTGTCAATCAATTTAATTTCTATTAGTCGACTTGCTGACTTGGGTTTTATGACCACCTTCTCATCCTCGTTTTGTCTTGTGCAGGACCATCGGACAGGCAGAACGATTGGGACTGGGCATAGGGTGGGTGGTCTCTACTACCTGAGACATCTCCTTGTGCCACTCATGATGGTCTCCATTGCTGCTACCACCTGTGTTGTTTTCAATCTTTGGCATCGTCTCTTGGGATATCCTTCAGCTACCATTGTTACCAAGTTGAAAGTCGGTAAAAAGTTGCTAGGGAAAAAAACAAAAAAAGGGGGAAAATCAGAAAAATCGGGAACGATTCGGGAAAAAGACGATAAATTATTTTAAAATTATATATATATATATATATATATATATATGTATATATATTCTAACATATTTTTGAGCAATATATCATATATATGTCATTTTCATGCGAACTAATATCAATAGATTGCAAAATAGATCTAAACGTTTGTCAATAGTTCTATAACTTCAATCCATACAACGCAAAATAGATCCAAAAGTTCAAAACATGAAATACCACAATGATTCTACTTCAAATCAAGCTCAAAATCATCATCGTTCAAAACTCCATCGGAATCCTCTTCACTTTCGGTCGAAAGCTCATTAGCATTGCTCTCTTATCTTCAAGATCTTCGGGAAATGGTGAGATTTTGTTGAGGAAGATTGGATCCGCATCTTTGGCTTCTTTCAATGCACTAGTCTTCATGAAGTGCATATTCATCCTCACATACATCAAATCATGTAGTTTTTGTGGCTTTAATCGATTCCTCTTCTAGTATGCGCGGCCTCAAAAGCACTCCAATTTCTCTTGCATCCGAAAGCGCTAGAAGGTTGGCTACACAACTTGATTGCCACTTTTTGAAGATAAGGAATCTCAACTCCAAACATATCCCACCATATTTCTAAACATAAAAAAGAAGAAAGATGGTTTCATGAACCATAAATAAAAAATAAAATTGCCACCATCATTGACATTAACTTTAGATCATTTGCCACCATCATTGACATTAACTTTAGATTGGCAACCTCCTTCTCTTTCTTCTTTATAAACGAGGCAATCTTCGGTTGACCTCCACATTCGAAGAAAGATGAAATTGAACCTCCTGTGCCTAAGCTCCCTTGTGATTGAGAAATGGGGGAGCTTCCGCTAGATGACTTATCCCCATCTTCGGGGCCTCTTGTTCTTTGCATCGATCGCCGTGATTGCTTCCTTAGCAATTTGACACACTTCATCACTAACTGCTGGACATTACCTCACATCAAACCCTTTAGACTTGGCCAAATGATATTTCATTCTTTTTATTGTTGCCGCAAACAAGTCATTGCAGCACTTACAACGAAGTTTGCCATTCTCAAACTCGATAAAGTCCCAAAATTTATCCTTAACTCTCAGCATGGTCCAACACTAATAATCAATTAAAAGAATCAATCAAAAATAAATACGTAGGTATGCTAAAATTTTAACTTTCATCAAGCAAAATTTTCATCAGAATTTTCATAGAAATTTTTCACAAGGATAAAGAGGACTGATAATGCAAAAGTTGTTACTTGGGTAGTAGACTCTAATTCCTCAAGCTTAATTCAATAACAAGTTTACTGACTTATGCTCACAATTTTTCTGCAGGAACCATAACAATTCAATAACAAAATCAGCAAAGGAGTTCCTGCAAAAAAAAAGTAAGAAAGGAAAATCAGCAATGGAGGAGAATGAAGAAGGGAGGAGAAGGACTGAGGGGAGAGAAGAATAAATTAGGAGGGGATTGACTGATTGACTGAGGAGGGAGGAGGGAGAAGGGAGGAGGGACCGAGGACTGTGGAGGGAGGAGGACTGTGAAGGGACGGTGGAGGGATTTACGACTGTGGAGAGAGGGAGTAGGGACTGAGGATTGTGGAGGGAGGGAGGAGGGACTGAGGACTGTGGAGGGAAGAGGAGGGAGGAGGAGGGGACTGTGGAGGGAGGAGGGGACTGAGGAGGGATGAGGTGGTAGGAGGGAGGGCGGAGGACGAAGGAGGTAGGAGGTAGGACTCACTTGCGAGCCGTCGGAGGCTGTCGTTCGAGCGCCGGAGGACCCCCGTCGCCAGTCGCCCCGAACCCTAAGCAACGCTGGAGGAGGACAGTGGGTCTGAACTCTGAAGCAGAGGACCCGATCGCCAGTCTTCGGGTTGTTTTAAAAACAAAGGTTGGATCGGATCAGGTTGGGTCGGGTTGCGTTTAAAACGTGTAAGTCGCGTAAGTTTCTGATTTTTTCAAAAAATTGTGACTTAATACCTTATTAAACGCTGGGGGATTAAGTCATGATTAAATCGCGGTTTTTTGAAAAAATCGGCGACTTTGGTTACACTGGCAGCTGCACGTCTCTGCACTATCTTTCAATCCGGAGCCTTTGGTGATCTCTTTTTTACTCCACCATCTTTATGTGCTAGTTGTCGTTTGCCCAAGCATGCTGCTCAACCATTTCACGATTTTCACCGGCATGAGTCTAGGTCATCTTGTATTTTTAATCTAGTTCACTCAGACATATGGGACTTGCTCCCGTTGTATCTCTTCCTAGTTCATCATTTATGTCAGTTTTATTGATGATTTTTCTTGTTTCACTTGGGTGCTCCTATTTCGTCGTCGATCTAATGTTTGTTAGGCTTATTGTGATTTTACCATATGGTTCATACTCAATTTGGCAAGCGGATTATATTTTTTCACTTCGATGATGCTTGCGAGTATCTTTCCTTCCAAGTCCAGTGACATTTTTTTTTTTTTTCCTGTCAGGGTAAGTCCAGTGACATTTTTTTTTTTTTCTGTCAGGGTACTGTACCACAACAGTCGCGTCCATATGCTATTTCACCTTCATTCCTATACATACTACGAATTTCTCATAAATAAAATTATCCAGAAACGACACAAATTTTCTATGGGAATCTAGACGTTATACCACTAGTCAGATGAACCCTTTGATCCTTTCTAAACAGGTAATAGATGGAAATCCTGTGTTAATTTCAATCATGTATTAGATGGAAACCCTTTGATCCTCATGTATTTAGAAGTTTATTTTTCGTGAACTAGGATTTTTCTTTCCCCTTGTTTCCCTGGTTTTGGGAGTGGTAAGACACCACAGCACATAGGGTGTGGAGGTTGTTTGAACCCTTGTCAGAAGGGATTCATAATCTAACAAAGGGAAAAAGAAATAATTTTTTATTGGAGTTCACATAGTAGTCATCATCACCAATCATCAACAAAGCCTTATCCCACTATGGTCGCCATTGGTCGGTTATGGAACTTAACTCTAACCTTGAGACTCCACAAAGGATTAGCAGAATATAATGAGTTAATGACCAGCTTCAACCTGATATCAATGTTTTAATGGTTTTTCATTTCTTCGGAGACATGACATTGAACCTCCGTGAGATTTGCGCTAAATGTCTGTGTTTACTCAATAAATATGATGGACAAAATTCCTTCATTGTCGATTTTAGTTCCTTTATCTAAGTCTTTTTTCTTCATGTTTTTGTATTGACCTTAATTCTGGAGAAATCATTTTCTTCATTGCATGGCCTTCTTGCAATTCAGTTTAGGTTGCTACTTCCCATTTACTCTATTAGTTCCTAACTGTATGAATAGAATTTTGAAAATCCACTAATTGTTACTTTCTATAGGTGAAGGGAAATTATACTCATGGGGCTCAAACGAGAATGGTTGCCTTGGTCTTGGGTATCTTCAACACACATGGACACCTCAAACTGGAGATTTTTATACATTATCCAATTTACTGATTATTCCAACTGTTAAATAGCAGGCTAATGTTGGTTCCTTTTCATGTCAGTTGCACTGAAGCTGTCCACAGTCCTCAGACCGTCGAAAGTTGCTTACTAAAATACCCTATATCTGAGGTCTTTATTGATCTCTAGACATGTTCTTTTATTTGCAATATGTACTAGATAAGTTATCATTGACATTGTAATTTAGTTCTAATTTCCACGAGGAATGATCATGTTGCAGGTATCTTGTGGTTGGAAGCACACAGCTGCAATTTCTGGTAGCATTATTTTTCTTTAGTAAATTCAACCAAAGTAAAATGTCAAAATCTGTCAATTTTTCAATGTTTTCCCCATTTTTATTCATAGCACGAGGTTGAATGATTATTGTGGTCATAACTGCTTGCTTTCTCAATTGTATTTGTCTATTTCTATGTGTAGTCATATAGCTTATATGGTTATGGGTGTTTATTCATCTTAGCCGGTACTTTAGTTGTCACTCAATTCAAATTGCTGCACATTATGCATGAATATAATGATACTTCTCTCTAATTTCTCTTATAAATAATTCAATGATTTTCATTTTCAAATACGAGATCACACCTTGCATAACATATTTTGAACAACTTGTGCTAGAATTTATATTTACCTTAACCAAAAGGCCTAGTACCATCAAGACAGGTCGATTTTAATAATTGTTACCGCTTGTGGGGTCTCATCCTTTTTTGTCTCGATTTAAGTCATAAACCAATCTTTGAGAAATTACATGTAGGCCCTTTACTGTTGATTCGTGGTAGTACTTGTGCTCTTGAAGATCAGTCAAGTGCGTCACAGCGATTCAAGATCATCTGAAGACTTAGCAATTTATCTCGCGACTTTAGTAGTTCACCTGAGAATCTTGCGATGAGCGAGTTTACTGGGGGAGATGAGTTTTCTCGATCGTATCGTTTTGCGTGTGTTTTATCTTTTATTGGTTTCATGCTTTTCGAGGATTTGACATGTTTATAATTGTATTTCATGTTAGGGGTAGCCGAGGCAAATGGTGTACTCTGGGTCGAACCAACGTGCGCTACACATACGGGGATAGGGGTTCGAGGGCAATGCCCCCGAAACCTAAACATGATTTGGGTTTTGCTCTTACATGATTGCATCGATTTCGCATGCATAGTTTTTATCGATCATACGTTTTATCGAGGTTTGCACATATCGAATTTTGGCTCGTTGAGTCTTGATCGAGAGGATCCAACACTTGGAATTTTTCTAAGTGTTAGAAGTCCACACTAGGCGTCCGAACAACTGTTTGGACCCTTAGTCGTTTTGGTCTGAACAACTATTCAGACCCCTTGTGTTCTAGGTCCGAACACTCTATCGGACTCCTAGACATACAGTCGGGCGTGTTCTTAATGGTCCAAATCATTAGGGACACCTTGACACTGGGTGTCGAATAGCTGTTCGGATTGTCTTCAGTGTGGTCTTATTTGCTGGGTCTGCCGTCCGAACAACTGTTCAGACTGGATAGCTTAGCTATCCGAACAGCTGTTCGGACTGCTAGTACCCAAACGTTTTTGTATAAATACCCCCTTCCTCTTCTGAATTTGTGTGAAAAAATAGAGATAAGTCTTTGCGTCGGAGAACTTTTTGAAAAGTTTTATCCCTTTCGTCCTCCTTGCAAGCTGTACTACCAAGGTAAGATCTTATAAGCGTGTAAGTTATTTTTCACCACGTATGCTGTAATTGATATAAAATTAAAGAAATGTTTTTTTTTTCATTTATCGGATTGTGCTTTTAGAACCCTTTGCTAGGTTAAGTGGTTTGTTTTCGGTTACTCTCTATCCTACCATTGCAAATTTCATGTGTTGGGTTTTTCTGAGTGAAACAAAAGAGGGTCAGGTCCTGCTCGTGCGACACGACAAGAAGAACCCTAATTTCTCTTTGTAGGGAGTCGGGGTGTACCGACGTAATTCCTTTGAAGTCTGTCGGATGGGTTACTCCGGCGAAGTAGTTCCTTAAAGGATGCTACCACCCATGATAGGGTGCAATTCACCTTTGGGCACGTTTGGGTCCTACGGGGATGAGCGTTGGTATCTTCGTATGTGTGAAGCACGGAAGTCCGAGCGGTGACTTAGGTGAGCACTGGGGCCATTGTGTTGGAGCATCGTGTAAGCAGTCAGACATGGAGCTCATGAAGACTGAAGAGCTGAAAGGAACAAGAAAGAAGGTAGCGTGGAGAGGAGGGTTCTATTAGTGTAGTTCTCGAATAGGTCCTGTGCGATCTTGGTTCCAAGTCTATAGCCAGACCTTTGAAGCTTATTGGATTGCTCTCACCATCTGGCGTGAAGTCGGCAAGGTTTTTTCCCATGAAGTGTTTCCTCGTAAAAATATCTGTGTGTATTGTAGTTTAAATTATTAATGCAAACCTTGTATGCTTTTGCCTAGCACTCAACATAAACCCACTAAACTGATAATCGATGCAAGTGAGGGAGAGAGAGAGAGAACCACCCGACATCTAATCACCATTACATGCAAATTGTAATCTCCGTGGTGATGTGAGAACATAGCATAACTTAAATTTTAATCTACCAGAAGTCTAGCATAGTGCTTATTGATCAGGGCGATCATAGGAGGTAAAATTTTGTAGACCGTCGCGTTCTGGTCGTACCTCCCACAGGTCCCTTCTAGGAGGGATCCACCCGTGGTTAGGGTAATAAGGTAATTTTAATAATTAAGGTGTTTCATCAAAGTTTTCGAACGTTTAAGGATTTACCTTCAATGTCACATCAGTCTTCTAAACTCAACGCCGTGGCCATGGCATCGCTAGGGGAAAACATGCCCTATCAAGAAATCTAGAAAGTTAGTTGGGAGTAGAGAGTCATTTGTGATCATTTATCGAATTCCTTGATTTTTCACTTATGTTTATTGAGATATTCTTATTTCATAAAAGCTATTTTTGTTGCTTTGCTTGACAGTGAACTGACTGCATAGAATTGTCTGCATTCAGGTGGAAAAGTCTTCACATGGGGCTGGGGAGGTGCTAATGGAACATTTTTTGAAGAGGGTCATTCATCCGGAGGGCAACTGGTTAGCTCCAATCTATCTTGATTAGATCTGATTAAATTATTTCAGTGAATTTCTTGTAATAGAAACTCAGTTTTTAGTGTCCTTGTATAGTCGTTTCTTTGTAGAAAGATAAATTTATTACTGGCATGGTCTTCAATCACATGGGGCATGGTCTTCAATCAGTTAGTCAAAGGTTCCAAATCATTCCATCTATCACTTAGAAGTTAATGTAAACACAGTTATGAACTAATGTTTAAAGAAATACATATGTATAATCACATTTCCCCTTTTGTAAGCCATTTACATGAGAGATTTAGTCGATGATACCATATGTAGTTTGCTTCTTTTGATATTATCTTTTTTTGGCGTAGTTTGTTATCCTCACAAAGGCTGTGTTTTGATGTCAAATAAATCGCATGTCTTCCACGATTAGCGATTTTCTATGATTTTATATTCAAGGTTTGTTAGTTATGAATAATTTTGACTTCTTGAGATCTCTTAGAAAATCGAGACTTGGGAAACTCGTCAGATTGTGGATTTTGAACTTGCAATTTTCATCTTACATGAAACATCATCCCACCAATGTTTCTAAATCCCATGGTTATCAAACTCCCGATCCGGATCTTACGATCCTATGATTCTCGATCCATATGATCAAAAATTGATCCAAAGATCACTGTAGACTCCCAAGTCAGTAGAATCCTAAGTAGACTCCCATGATCCAATGATTTTTAAAGTAAGCTCCCATGATTCAGAGTAGATTCTCAAGCATGTTCAATATGATGTGGATGAAGATGATTGAGAGGAAGTATAAGTCATTTAAAGTCAATTTTAATTTTAATTTTTTAAGATTTATATATGTCACCAATAAGACCCGCAATTCAAAATGTTGGCCCCTTAAAGAGAGCTCAAGCTTATAATATGATCATGACAGAGACGAGGATGCTGAGGTGGATGTGCGGAAAAACTAGGAGGGATAGAGTGAGGAATGAGTGTGTTAGAGAAAGTGTTGGAGTGGCGCCAATTGAGGACAAGATAATGGAGAATAGATTAAAGATGGTTTGGCCTTGTACAACGTAGAGTAGAAGCGGCCCCGATAAGGAGAGAGTCCCAAATTAGTGTGGAAGGTCCAAGGAGGAGGGGAAGACTTAGAATAACATTAATGGAAGTTGTTACAAAAGACATGGAAAAACTTTGCTTGAAAACAGATATTGCCCTAAATAGAAATGAATGGCGAAGACGGATTCATAAAGCCGACCTCAAGTAGATGGGACATGGTTTGATGGTTATGGTTATGGTTTTGTAAGATTTATTTATTTATTTATCGAATTCTTTTTTTTTTTTTTTATGTGTCGAGCATGCTAGTACACCAGAGTCAGAGGTTGAGGATATATATGAAGCTAGTGAAGATGATGTTGATGAGGCCTTCAATGTTTTAAGGGACTTAGATGATGTTAGGTTATGATACTTAGGAATCATATTTAGTACTTTTGAAGGGGTGAGAATTATGTAGGTTTAACTTGTTAAAATTTTGTTTTGTTTGATTTGCTATTACTTAGTTTTGGAATTTATTTTAAGTGAATATTTTAGATGTAGAGATATAGATCTTGATCTTCTTTCTCACTTTTGCAACTTGCAAGTTACACTTGTAAGCAAAGGTTGTATCTTTTGAGATATATTTGTCAAAATTATAATTTTCGACTGCTTATTTTTGTTAAGTTTTTGGCTTATTTTTAATAAATGTTTAAGGCTTCTTAACATATATATGAATTATAATTTTAAATTTTCTTATTTTGTAGTATCTTACGATCCTCGATCCGATTCTACAAACTAACGATCCTTGCCGGGATCCTGACAATCTTGCTATATCCTACCAGAGGAGCAACTAGATGATAAAAGTTAGTAACAAAATGTTTCTCGCTTTCCCCACTTTCCCTCCTCATTTATCCTAGTTCCCATTTTGATCTCCTATATCTACTCCTTGCACTGGCGTTTGAAAAATGAAAATATTCATGAAGCTAATAGATGGATATGTTATGCTACGGTTAAGATAACAAGTTTAGAAGGAGTTACATTGTTTGGATAACAATATGGGTGTCGTTAGATTCAGGTACAAGATGTCAGATTCTTCATCTCTAAAGATTAGCAAAAAATGGGTATATTTAACATTTGAATATGATGGGTTGACAAAGTGTCACTATGCTTTCTATTATACAACAAAAATAAATGGGCAATTCACATATACATATATTGTAGCAGTTTATATTTTCCTTTACATGTTATTTTATTCATATATTTTCCTTTTACCTTTGTGTGGTATTCTCACTCATAGGTGACCACACCCTTTGTAGGTTGTATATTATATTGGCATGCCCTAATACATTGAGCATTCCCCTTGAGGTATTCTCACTCGTAGGTGACCACACCTTTTGTAGGTTGTATATAATATTGGCATGCCCTAATACATTGAGCATTCCCCTTGAGGTTTCTACCATGGTCTGCCCTTGGGCTTCTTCCTTCCCATGCTATCATGGTATCTAAGTCTTACAGCTCTTGTCCGTAGTTGACTGCACCACCGTCAACCTCTTCTGCTACCGACTCCAACCATCACTTGATTCCTCCTCCACGTAGTCGCTCATCGCCGTAACTGGCTCTCTTCACCAAGCCTTCACATCTCCCTAGTCCTCTCCCACTGCTGCTTCGTTCATTGCCCTTCACCATTACCGCCAGAGGTAGTGGTCCTTCTAGACTCCATACATCTGCCGCCCCCGACCGACATCTTATATGGATGGAAGACATTATTTCGTTGGCCTCCTCTCTCGCGAACCTCCTGTTTGTCGCATCTCTGTGATTCTCTAACGTCACCTTCTCCAAATTCGCAAAGCTTTACAGCTGCATCCTCAGGTTGTCAGATCTGCTTCCTAATTCCTTCTCATGTAGCTTGCTCCTAAAGCTCTCACCGCCACGGTTATGTCGTCGGTCCTATCGCCTATCTTCATTCTCGATGTGTTTAGTGTGCGCCCGATTTCGTGCATCTACCAGCCCTTGTGGAGATCACTATCGCCATCACCAATGGTTAGCCTTCCTATCGCCATCTCCAAGCAGATGGCGGCACCGCCGAAGAGGACCTCTTCAAACCTTAACATCATAGTAAATATGGTACCTAAATGCAATCTCAATAGTTGGTGATAGGACAATTTGGATTAGGTCCTACTTGTGGTAAGTCACTCGATTCGACCTGACATATTATAATCCAACCTGCCAGCTCCAACCTTGTTCATATTCTTCGTCACGGGATTCCTCTGCTCGGCCAGGGCATCGTGCATCACAATCCACCGCACTAATCACCGAATCACCCGGTTGTTGCTCGCCTGAAACAGAAAATTGACCTCTTTGTTGCTCACTTCCTTAGTCTGCCACGACCCCAACATCCTCTACTCAAAAAGATGTGACAAGACCTTCAAGTTCTGGCATAGGGAAGCACATCCAAGCGAGGTGAAGAAGGTTTTGATGTTTAAGATCCCTTCTTTGCAATCATGCTCTTCATCGTTATCTCAGAGCGTCGTGTCCAAGTGTAATATCTCAGGTTGATTCGGATTGTCTATTTGAGACTGTCTGTTATACGTGGTGGATGCCCATTTGGTGTTTGATTAAACGCCAATGAAGGAATGCTCTTTGTTCTTTGCAACTGTTGTATTTATTTTGAATCACCTTCTGCTGCATTAAGAGCTAGGGAATCATCATTGCAACTCGTGCGATGTGCTATCTACTAGTTTATTCTTTGGTGGAGTATGATTAGTGCACGGGAAAGTGTTCAACGAATGGCTTGAGACGAAATCTTATGCTATGTGTGATGTTCACACACACATTCCATGTGTTAGACGTGTTTTCTGATGCTCTGCCCCGGATTGATATTTGCAGTTCGTCATTAGGGTGTGCGTTTGGTTGCGGCAGTCTCCAACTCCCATGGATCCATCACGGTTGATGGGCATCAGATGACCATCTATTGCAAGGTAATTTCCTGGTCACCGCAAGCATGCTTCTCCACGTGTTCCTTGAGGCTCATTGCGCCACCATATGAATCACTATGATCACAATCACCACCTTCGTCGTGTGCTTCTTCATTGTCACCCATCCTTTCATTGTGTTGTCCAACGTGTATCATTGTGAATCTGTTTCAACTTCTCACGTCTGGGCCAACGTGGTTTGTGCACTATCGCAATCCAATCATAGTCAGTCTCCGGAATTCACACCTCTACACCCTTGTGCTGCTCATGCTGTCGCTGCCTGATCGTGCGCTCGTACTTTCTTGTGTGCCGCATGCTTGTGCACGCTTGCCCTTGCTTTGTCATCCATCGCACTCATCTACCCATGCACAACGATCGATCTTGCACACTTCGTGGATCACATGCATTTGCTTCTATGCATATGCACCCATGCTTGCTTGCAATAATTCATGTTTGTGCCACCACACATCGCTCTTCATTGAATCGCATCACGCATCTCTCTTCATTGAGCTGTGATTTATGCACCGTACATTGCTCTTCCTTGAACCGTGCTCGTGCTCCGCACTTCGCTTTTCGAGTTGTGCTTAGCTCTTCATTGAGCTATGCCTCACATCGCTCGTCTTTTGGCTGCGCCTTGTGTTTCGTATCTTACTGTTCATTGTGCTTTGCTCTCCGAGTCGTGCTACGCTCTTGCTGTAGTTCTTTGCGTTATCTATCTACGACATCGCTTTGTCATGTTACGCTACCAGTTGCATGCCAGCCTCTTTAGTTGACAGTTCTCCATCGAAGGTTTTTAGTAGTACTGTCGCTCAAGAGTCGTTTCCCTGGTCGGACTAATCACCTCATTGCACCTTCGTCACCTTGACTCATCAGCAGTTGTGGTGCTCATGCTCGTGATTTTTCATGGTCGTGCTTGCTGCTCAATTCCTCTTGCAGACTTAGTACTCAGGCAAGCTCAAGAACTAGTGTATGTAGCTTCTCCTGCTAGAAAAAGAACTCAAGGAGAAGACCTTTCGTATGGATGATACAAACTAGCTTCGGCCTATACCGGGAGAAAAAGATACCTAGCTAGAAGAGGAATGGCTCGAGCTTAGGCCTGGCTGTAAAGGAGATGGGGTCTTCCACTCAAAAAGACAGGATCATCTGGCTTTCCAGATAAACTATAGGATCACCACTTTAGTTACGTTTCCGAGGTTGCTATACTATCTCTGAGTGTTCCTTTTCTCCTATCGGCGGTTACTATTCCGCCTTTTTCCAGGGGAGGGGGGAGGTCGAGATGTCAGTATGGTGACTAGTTTTTTGATCTACCTACTTGCAGGTTGGCATGTTCCGGGCCAACCTGCTTGCAGGTCAATTGAGTTTTCAAGTCGGTGACTTGTAGGTCGACCTAACAGTTTTGCTTTCACTCTCTTTGCAAACTCAATGTGATTCCCAACATGAGTTTAAGGCATGGTATTAAGAGTATGTTATATTTCCCTTTACATGTCATTTTATCCATGTATTATCCTTTTATCTTTTTTTTTTGGGCACACCCATAGGTAACCACACCCTATGGAAAGGGATATATATATATATATATATATATATATATATATATATATATATATATATATATATATATATGGGGGCGGGGAGCCTACACCCGAGGTGCAGCAACAACGCTGCACCTCGGCCTTGTTTTACCTACCTAGAAGTTTTGGAATTGGATGAAATTTGGTGAGGGTGTTGTCTAGGGTAAGGTGATCATCCTCACAAATTTTCATCAAATTCCAAAACTTCTAGGGGTGTCAAATGGTCGAAGCAAAATCTGCAGATTTTAACGGTGACTGTGGACGGCTGATTTTGCTTCGACCATTTGACCCCCCTAGAACTTTTGGAATTTGATGAAAATTTGTGAGGATGATCACCTTACCCTAGACAACACCCTCACCAAATTTCATCCAATTCCAAAACTTCTAGGTAGGTAAAACAAGGTCAAGGTGCAGCGTTGTTGCTGTACCTCAGGTGCAGGCTCCCCGCCTCCTATATATATATATATATATATATATATATATATATATATATATATATATATATATATATATATATATATATATATATATATATATGGGAATAGGGAACACGGTCCTCCCAACTAGCCAATACGCTAGTCCTCCCATCAATTTGGGTGCCACATAACACTTTTTAATAATTTTTTTATGGATGGTCAATCCACTCTACTTAGATCAAAATTTTAAAAAAAAAATCTAAAAAAAAAACTTAAAACAACCCGATCAACGGTCGACAAA
This sequence comes from Chamaelirium japonicum, assembly GCA_947650365.1. Lineage (NCBI taxonomy): Eukaryota > Viridiplantae > Streptophyta > Magnoliopsida > Liliales > Melanthiaceae > Chamaelirium > Chamaelirium japonicum. The sequence continues at coordinate 39,843,477 of OX393553.1, read as the reverse complement.
TTTAACGATAAACTGTAGTGTGCAAATAGCCTTTGCTATGGGTAATTTGAAAATGCTACTTAGCATATTTTTTTTTTCAATTTTGTTTTTCATGATCATTGTTAGGAGGGCTGTACCAACCTTGACCAACCCCTAACCCCGGTTAAAAGTGTCATATGACACCCAAATTGAAGAAAGAACTAGCGTGTTGGCTAGTCGGGAGGACCGTGTTCCCCATTTCCTATATATATATATATATATATATATATATATATATATATATATATATATATATATATATATATATATATATATATATATATATATATATATATATATATATAGAACATGGGGTATGAGCTGACCGCCTAATTTGAAATTAGGCTGTCAGCTGCAAGCCCTCCGATTAAACCCATCTGACCGTCCATTTATTAAAAAAAAAAAAACAGTTGTAACCCCCACCCCCCACCCTCTCTCTCTCTCTCTCTCTCTCTCTCTCTCTCTCTCTCTCTCTCTCTCTCTACAGCGAGCCTCTTGACCACCCTCTACCTCTCCCCCTCCCCGACCAGCCTCCACTCCACCCCCGGCGCCAGCAGACCCCCGACCGCCCGCCGATCGCAGCACACCTCCCCCCGGTGCTGATCGCAGCCCCCTTCTCCTCCCCCTCCGACGCCGGCACCCCCTTCTCTCCCCTCCGACTCCGGCACCCCATCTCCGGCCACCTTCCCCTCCGTCAGGCCAGCCCGACTGGGGAATCACAGCCGCCCCCTCCGGCAGGCACCCCTGACGGAGGTATGAGCTGACAACCTAATTTGAAATTAGGCTGTCTTCTGCAAGCCCTCCGATTAAACCCATCTGACCGTCCATTTATTAAAAAAAAACAGCTGTAATCCACTCCCTCCCCCCCCCCTCTCTCTCTCTCTCTCTCTCTCTCTCTCTCTCTCTCTCTGCAGCGAGCCTCCCGACCACCCTCCACCTCGCCCCCTCCCCAACCAGCCTCCACTCCACCCCCGGCGCCGGCAGACCCCCGACATCCCGCCGATCGCAGCACACCTCCCCCCGATGCTGATCGCAGCCCCCTTCTCCTCCCCCTCCGACGTCGGCACCCCCTTCTCTCCCCTCCGGCTCCGGCACCCCATCTTCGGCCACCTTCCCCTCCGTCAGGCCGGCCCGACTGGGGAATCACAGTCGCCCCCTCCGGCAGGCACCCCCGACCGGTGCCGGAGCCGGAGGGGAGAGAAGGGGGTGCCGGCATCGGAGGGCGAGGAGAAGGAGCTGGTGGAGGGTGAGGTGGGCTGCGATCAGCACCGGGGGGAGGAGAAGGGGGCTGCGATCAGCACCGAGGGGAGGTGGGCTACGATCGACGGGTGGTCAGGGGTCTGCCGGCGCCGGGGGTGGAGTGGAGGCTGGTCGGGGAGGTGGAGGGTGGTCGGGAGGCTCGCTGCAGAGAGAGAGAAAGAGAGAGGGGGGGGGGGGGGGGGGGTTACATCTGTTTTTTTTTTTAATAAATGGACGGTCAGATGGGTTTAATTGGAGAGCTTGCAGCTGACAGCCTAATTTCAAATTAGGTTGTCAGCTCATACCCCGTATTATCTCTCTCTCTCTCTCTCTCTATATATATATATATATATATATATATATATATATATATATATATATATATATATATATATATATATATATATATATATATATATATATATATATATATATATATAGGGGTATGTTATAATGCGACATGCGACACGGCACCGCAGCCATCTGATGCACCCGCTACATGCATCGCATGCACACTGCGGTGCATCAGACGACTACGGTGCCGTGCCGCACTTACCACATTATAGCATTTCTATCTATCTATATATATATATATATATATATATATATATATATATATATATATATATATATATATATATATATATATATATATATATATATATATATAGAGAGAGAGAGAGAGAGAGAGAGAGAGAAAGAGAAAACGGGAGGTGAGCTGCCAGCTTTTTTATTTATTTAAGCTGTCACTAACAGCCGTTGGATTTGTAGTGAAAACAGGGTTTAGATCAAGCGTATTACAGCTATATTACAGCACAGTTGTAATACAGCTGTCTTCCAACCCTCACGCCCAACCCCCTCTCTCTCGTGCGCTGATGCCCGACGACCGACAGGGGGACAGCTCCGGCGCCGCCGATCAGCCTGCTACTGCGGAGGGGGACAGCTCCGGCGCCGATCTCACCTCCGGCGCCTGCGGCAGTAGTCCCAACCGCACCTCCACGTGGCCGGCCGGTGACCCCTCTCTCTCTCTCTCTCTCCCGACCACTCCCCAATGGTCCAACCACCCTCCACCTCTGGTAGCGGCAGACCCTCCCCGACGATCCGACCACCCTCCTCTCCAGCGTCGATCATAGCCCCTTCCCCTCCCTTCCCCTTGCCAGCCGAGATGTGTGCGATTCATCACCGGAGGTCGGGGGTGAGGCTGCCAGAGGTGTGCGATTCATCACCGGAGGTCCCCTCCGACGGCAATCCCCTTCGACGTCGATAGCCTCGCCTCCGGCGGCGATGTGTGCGATTCACCGACCAGTGGGGGGGATTGCCGGAAGGAGTAGCGGCGTCGGAGGCGAGGCTGCCGGCGTTGGAGGGAGTGCTGGAGGTGGAGGGTGGTCGGACCGTCGGGGAGGGGAAGGGACTGCCAGAGGTGGAGGGTGGTCGGACCATCGGGGAGGGGGAGTGGTCGGGAGAGAGAGAGACAGAGGGGTCAGCTGTTTTACAGCTGTGATTTTTTTTTTTTAATCGGACGGTTTGATCTGTAGGAATCGGACGGCTAAGAGCTGATAGCCTAATTTCGAATTAGGCTGTCAGCTCATACCCCGTATTCTCTCTCTCTCTCTCTCTCTCTCTCTCTCTCTCTCTCTCTCTATATATATATATATATATATATATATATATATATATATATATATATATATATATATATATATATATATATATATATATATAGGGTCAGGATCGGATGACCCAGCAAATTTTGACCCATTAATAACCCAGCACCCTTTGAGGCACTTAGAGGTTATAGAATGGGCTGATTTTTTGTAGGGATGTTGTCTATGATATGTTGATCATCCTCACAAAAAATCAGCCCATTCTAAAACCTCTAGGTGCATCAAATGCGCACTTCAAATCAACGGTTTTTACTGTCAATTTTAACCGTTGATTTGAAGAGCACCCTTTGATGCACCTAGAGGTTTTAGAATGTGCTGATTTTTTGTGAGGATGATCAACATATCATAGACAACATGTCTACAAAAAATCAGCCCATTCTAAAACTTCTAGGTGCCTCAAAGGGTGCTGGGTTATTAATGGGTCAAAATTTTGATGGGTCATCCGATCCTGACCCATATATATATATATATATATATATATATATATATATATATATATATATATATATATATATATATATATATATATATATATATATATATATATATATATATATATATATATATATATATATATGGGGACAGGGAGCCTGCACCCGAGGTGCAGCAACAACGCTGCACCTCTCGCTTGTTTACCTATCTAGAAGTTTTGGAATTTGATAAAATTTGGTGAGGGTGTTGTCTAGGGTAAGATGATCATCCTCACAAATTTTCATCAAATTCCAAAACTTCTAGGGGGGTCAAAATGTCGAAGCAAAATCTGCAGATTTTAATGGTGACTGCGGACGACGGATTTTGCTTCGACTATTTGACCCCCCTAGAAGTTTTGGAATTTGATGAAAATTGGTGAGGATGATCATCTTACCCTAGACAACACCCTCACCAAATTTCATCAAATTCCAAAACTTCTAGGTAGGTAAAACAATGCCTGAGGTGCAGCAACGACGCTGCACCTCAAGTCCAGCATCCCTTTTCCTCTCTCTCTCTCTCTCTCTCTCTCTCTATCTCTCTCTCTCTCTCTCTCTCTGTATATATATATATATATATATATATATATATATATATATATATATATATATATATATATATATATATATATATATATATATATCCGGGTGTAGCAAAGAATGCTACACCCCAATGGTGTTTGATCATCCTAGAGGTTTTCGAATTTAATGATTTTTTGCGGATGTGTTCTTTAGGATAAGGTGATCATCCTTGTCAAAAATCAGCAAATTCTAAAACTTGGGTCATCAAATGTGCTAAGCAAATTGAACAGCTTCGACGGTCCATAAAGTTTTGAACATTTGATGACCCTAGAAGTTTTAGAATTTACTGATGTATGGTGAGACTTATCACCTTACCCTAGAGAAGTTTTAGAATTTACTTATTTCATGCATCACTCGCTTGTTGTTACTGGCATTAAAATAGGACCAATTATGTATATTTATCATCAGGGACATGGGAACGATGTTGACTACTTCGAGCCCATGGTGCTGAACCTCGGTGAGAACGTGAAGGCATTGCATGTGTCATGCGGGTTCAATCACACTGGAGCCATATTTGAGTACATCAGAACCTGACGACGATCACAGCATAATAATGTTTATTTTGCCCACCCATCTTCTACTGTCGTATCTTTTTGTATGTCTCCCTTCACCTGATCTGTAAAGAAAACTCCAGCTCCGAGGCCAAACGGTCCACATCTTCCGATTTTTTTTTTTGAGAAAGTCAGTGTATGTATGTACAAAATCCTGGTATAAATAAATGTACAAGTTATTGTAAGACTGCACTGTTTACAACAGAATAAAACCATGAATTCTATGATTGTACTCATGGGATCGTTAGCTCGAAATCTCTCTCTCTCTCTCTCTCTCTCTCTCTCTCTCATGTTTGAACCAAATGCTGTGTTGAACTGTCTTGACTTAATCAAATTGCATTCAATCAGGTAGCACAGGAAATCCACATCAACGGGCTTGTAAGCTTAATCACTACAGTACTATGAGTATGCAGGTCAAGTACAAAATGAGCTGAGTAATTAGTCACATACCCCCACCACCCCCCAAAAAAAAATTTATTAAAATTAAGGCCTTTTCAACATTGCATGTTCGAATAATGGGGGGGGGGGGGGGAAGAAAAACTGTAACTTTTTTTTTTTTCTATCTACAAAAGTTGCGGGGCACCTCCCTCTAATATTCAAGGGGTAGGCATGAGATGTCTTAAATAATATGTTAATTGATCACTAGAAATGAGGTTATCGGAGTTGGAGACGATATCGGTGCTGCTCTCCTCTTCTCTCTCCGGTCGGACCACCTCCACAATTGCTCGCCTGATTTAGTAAATACAACCCCTCTTCTGGTTCGAACAGGAGCTGCAACTCCTACAGAAAAAGCTGCCGTCTGGAACTATTGAAGCAACTGCTTTGAGCCAACAATTCCACGTTTTCTGGAGACAACTGAAGTGAACCGGAACTTAGGTAGTGCCTGGCCGCCCTGGACCTGAGAGAGAGAGAGATGGTTAAGCACATCAAATTGGACCATAAGCTTGGGTGCCAACAAGATGTGGGTGCCAAGCTGAAACAGGCAGGTGCAAATAGAACACGCCATCACTGAAACCTGATCATCTATGGTGCTATTCAGCATTTTGGTAGGTTTTTAGATCAGGGACCAAACAGTCGATGGTGATGTGTTGGTCAGTCTAATACCGAACGTGTAGGGTTCAATCCAATGATGCACTTGTTGATGTTAGGTCCCTGATTCTTTGATTATAGAATCAAAATAAATGCAGTATCTTTTAAATGGAATAATAGTACCTTCTCCTTTGGTTCTTGGTTGTTCTTTCTGAAAGTGGAGATCCTTCTAACTTGGAGATCTGGCTCATGAAGGACAAGTAATCGTGGAACGCAGGGCCTCTCAGTGTCATGGACGACCTGGCAGGAACTATAGGACGGACGGCATTGTAAAGCTCTGACTTCAGTTCCCTGCGTACCAGCCACCAAACAGTCATAAAAAAAAGGTTCAAAACAGTTGAAAACACACACACACACACACACACACACACACACACACACACAGAAAGAGAGAGAGAGAGAGAGAGAGAGAGAGAGAGAGAGAGTTTGTAAATATTGGACAGTTCTTCCATACAATACCATCAAAGGACAATGAAACAGTAATAAAACATGGATACAATTGAGAAGCTAATCAAAGTTATCTTATTACTAATGCTGCTAGACATGCATAAGTTATTGAAGAACGACATACATAATAAGTTATCTTATTACTAACGCTGCTAGACATGCACAAGTTATGTAAGAACGACATACAAAATCTCTCTCTCTCTCTCTCTCTCTCTCTCTCTCCACCTTTTTAGAAGCAATGTATTTGATGACCTAACAGTATCCTACTTGAATCTATAAGCTAGAAAAGATTCATCACTTACTTTCAAGCTGTTTTTTACCTGCCAAAAGTTTAGATAAAATAATTGTGTGCAGCTAGAGATTCAAAAGAAGACAAGGAAGTCTAAGGCAATATGCCATTGATGCCGCACTAGTCCACAACACTTATGGATTTAGACTTCATCAAAAAACCCTACACATCAGTTCTGGATTAACTAAGACTTCCTCACAAAAGCCAAACCTTGAGGCAGAGCCCAAAGAACTTCTCAGCTAGCTCGACCTCTTTAGCTTGAGGCAACAAAGAAAAAGATGCTTAGCGAATCAATCTCTAAGGACAACATACAAATGGTCTAATCCCCTCATGCTCAGGAGATCATGAGGTTCATCTTATAACATGTTTGTTGACTTGGTTCCACAAAAAATCAGCACATTCTAAAACCTCTAGGCATATCAGATATGATCATCAAGTTAATAGTTAAAATGGATGGTTGATAAAGCTATTTAGATTTGATGCACCTAGAAGTTTTAGAATGTGCTTATTTTTTATGGATGTGTTATCCAAAGGCAATTGGATCATCCTCGCAAAAAACAGCATATTCTGAAACTTTATCCAACAATTTGGATAATGGGTAAAATTCAAAAAATGATGAGTCTATCAATCATATATGGGGAGGGATATGTTGACTTATGTTATGTACCTCATATAATTAGTTAATTACTTATGGTCTTCACCCACATAGAAGTTTCATAATTTGCTGATTTTTGGTGAGGATGATCACCTAACCATAGATGTCACATCCATAAAAAATCAATACATTCTAAAAATTATAGTACCATAAAATGTTAGAAGCTTTATTAGCCATTCATTCTAACTGCTAATTTGAATATCATATTTGATACATTTGGAGGTTTCCAAATTTGCTGATTTTTGGTAAGGATGATCACATTGTCATAACACATCCACGAAAATATCAATTATAAAACTTCTCTACAAGTGTATAAGTGTAACATAAGTCAACGTATCCCTCCCCTACACACATAGTAATTATTTGTCCCCAGTTCATACGCCACCCCTTCTTTTCCTCCATCGTTCCTGTGTCGCCCCCCGCCTGTCGCCTCCTACACACCCTCGCCCGTCGCTACCTGTCGTCGTCTCCTCTTCCTCCTCCCTCCTCCTTTTTCTTCCCCTTCTTCTGGAGGAAGAAGGGTAAGAGGAAGAAGGGGAGGAGGATGCAGCGGTGGTGGGTTGCCGGTGGTAGAGACGGGCGGCTGCCTGCCTGTACATGGCCGGTGACGGGGCGGCGAGCATGGGTTGTCATTAGCAAAAGAGCATGGATGAAATGGGGACACATCCGGTATTAATTCAAATTTAAGTTAGACCTTCCTTAGGTATTTTGTGGGCTGTATATAGCCTCACCTAACATATGTCATGCCACCCTTTTGGGTGATGCCACATTGAAAATAATATATGCTATGGTAAATAAGGGCACAAGTGTAAGCGAGTTCGAGGAGCAAATGTGATGTTTTAAAATGTTATCATCAGAAAGGGTCAATTTGATTGAGAACAGATGAGCAAAGCAGCCAATAAACAATTTTTTCTCTAAAAGAATATTGCAGGTAACAACAAAGGCAGCTTATAAAACCAGGATTTCATGAAGGCAGCTAAGTGGAAACATAATAATAACAGCCTCATAGTTAGAACACCAGCATACCTTCCCATGGAGATGTCACATCTTGGGGCCTTGGGATGCAAACATCTTTCTAAATTTGAATTTTGACTCGGGGTTTTCCCCCAGGTGAGCAATTTCCCCACGGCCATAGTATTGTTGCTGGAACTCAGCATCTCCTGTGTCAAATTCAGTGTGTTTCCGCAACCCAAATTTGATCCAACTACGGCACACTTTTGTGTGTAAAAGCAAAGGCCATGCTGAGCATAAGTAGACCCCATTTCAAATTGTTCCTCGTACCAGGAGAAAGAATCTGGTTCTACACAGGGTGTCCTTGATGACTCTAAAATATCCTGCAGAAATACCCTAGCATCATGAAGGATTTTCTCAAGACAAAAAATATAAAAATTTCATATTCTTATCAAGAATCCAAAAGGTTGAAACAGCTTACACTGAAAAGGGGAGTACAGGTACTAAACATAACATCAGCTTCGGAAATTAAATCAGTCAGACCAGAAGCAAGTTTTACAATCAAAGAAGCATCCTTCTGGTTACTCGTTAGACACGGATTTAGATCTTCACGGAGTCTGCGTAGTTTTCTCCAAGTTTCCTGCACTGAGTCAACTGCCAGAGAGCATAAATTGTTTTCCCCAGGAACCAACTGGATGCTGAAATCAACCCGGCTACACTCATCCATCATTTGATATCCATTGGTAGGATGTTCGTTATTTTCATTTTGAGAATCTCCAAGTTCCTCATTTTCATGAACTGATCCTACTTCTACCTCACATGCATCGCCAATTTTTTTTCCTGATCGATTACTTGATTCAATTGCTGCTCTATCTAAATTGTTGACTTTTGCTCCAGGCAGAACATGATATGACTCGAGGAAATTAGCAAAGGTAACGGGCATAATATTGGAGGATACGGCCATAGACAGAAAATCATCCTTTTCGGTTTCAGTCCCAAAAGAGGATTCCGGAACACATGACACATCCTGCAATTTGAATGTGTCACAGATAAGTGAAGCAGTCGCTGTTTCAGAACTTTCAAATGCATCTCGAACTGTATCATCCCCTAGGGATTGATATACAGTATCAATGGGTAGTTCCGAGTCTTTTTGAATTTCCTGCATCCGTATTATGGACGCAGTAGTTATTTCTGGAATAATATCTGTGGGTGGAAGGTTATCAACATCAGATTGATCGTCAGATTGGGAAGACACTACAGTGCTAGGTCTGCGTTTAACTGTTCTTCGAGCATCTGTCACCGGGGAATTCAAAGCACTGGAGAAGTCGTCAAGATCATTGGCACAAGATGGAACTTCAGTGCGGTCAGGAAAGGAGTGATTCCTCTTCAGCCTGCGATTCTTCCTAGTTTTGACGGAGTCAGGCACAGCCATTTCTATTGAGTTAAGCTCTTGTTGCTTCACAGACAATAAGCTCTCTTCGACTGCATAAATTGCTTTACTGATTTCCTCTTCCACCTTTTTTGACAGCTCACACTGAAACCCCCAGGGAAGCACACTTGGCACTACCAAATGTGCAGCATCAACATCACATGATAAGGGACTGTAGGTGAATTGCATGTTCCTGTCTGAATAGACAAACAAAATCATCTAATGATGTTTTGGATGACATATGACACATATAACAGTAATACTCAAGAAACAGATGACCATCAAAATTATATGATTTATGATTTATATAGCAAGTAAAAATAACGAAGCAAACGATCATTCACTAAGAAAGCTAGTACAATAAGAGAGTAAAGTAGATAATGTGTTGATTTTAATCTTCACATGGTATAGAACAGCATGAAGTTATGAGCCAAGAGTTCAGACGGCATACGGCATGACTGAACGAAATCACATGCACCTCTTTATTTTTTCTTAATGAAAGGAGCCTTTGCATATATGTAGAAAACCACATTAATCAAGGAAGTTGTAACAAAGCATAGAAGTCCAAACATAGAAACAAAGGATAATACAAAAAAAGCATAGAAGTTCAAAAAAAGAACAAAGGATAATTCAAAAAAAACATGGTAGTTCAAACATAGAAACAAAGGATAATACAAATTTCAAGACCTAATAATCCAATCTGCTGAATTTTCAATGAATATAGACAATGTGATGAGTTACTAACCAATGCCTCCCTTGCCCTGGCACCAAAACTGAAGAAGCATAAGAGTCTTACGAATATCTCCTAGACATGATTTGATTAACTGCTCCAGCAGGTGGGACGAAACATGAGCCTTCTCAGACGCACAAATCTAGAGAAAAAAAAATAAAAAATCCAATTAAAGAGGTATATAAACACGTCAATGATGTTCAATTCATTCATGCACCGAGATCCATGAAAAAACTTATAATTGCACAAATTTCATACCATTGATACATGGGGAAGAAGCTCGCCGGATGATGGAATTGTGAAATCCAAAACTAATCGAGTCAAGACGTGCGGTAAGACAGGATTCTTAGCTGCATAACAACAAAAAGCTCAATAGATATATTCAGAGAGGTAAATTTGTCTACAATGGATTACTTAGTAACTCACTATTGCTTGTTAGTATGATGGGTCGCTTTGCTGTTTCAGCTAGTTGAAGTATGGCAGAAATAAAGCCACGATCTTCGTCGAAAACCGTGTCCACATCCTCAAAGAGAATCAAGGTTTTATTTGCAACTAGACAAGAGGCAGTTTTATTCTCTGTAAAATTTGAAAAGTGTTCTGCAGGAGGTTTATCTTGGTTACATGTTCTTGAGGTCATTTGAAGGGAGCTATACTCAATCTGCTGGCCTTCTCTTATATCAGTCGAGTTTGATAATAATTCTAGAATGTTGTTTCTCCTTGGACCAATAGGATCCTCACATGACCTGAAATAACAAATTTGAGTATATTATGCTATCATCATCCTCAAGAGGAGACTAGACAATCCTTACATTTTTTTTTTGTATTTCACTCCTGGATGCAAATTGGTATATAAGGTAAAATACAGAGAAAAGATGTAAACAATATATGCAAGTGTAGATAGGCTATCAAGTTCATCATAAAAATGTGGAGTGTACCCAAAAACTGAATTTTTAACAATCTATAACATTTGGAAAAGTAAGCTGATGCATCTATGAAGTACTACATCAGAAAAGGAAGAATTGAGAATGAACGACAACCTTTGCTGTTCTGCAGGACCCACACGAAGTCTACATGGAGGCTAACCCTCCAAAAGAACAAAATTAGAGGCTGGGGCCCAATTTTATTACCTGAGGCTAACTCTTCAGTAATACTTCGTTCTAAAATAATAAAATTCACATATGACTGATAGGGAATATAGTTACCTGATGGCATGTTTGCCACTTCTGATTCATGAATTCATTTCCCACTTTGAAAGAAATTAGCATTCAAAGCTTATTTACACATGGTTTCCTGGTTCCTTTCTCATTGCAGTAATTATGGTATTGACCAGTAGATTCTATATTGTACACAGAAAAGGAGTCACAAAATTATATTGAACAGCATGGTTTGTGGGCCTCTTTTGCAGATGGCTTTAAATAATGTTCCACTATTCATTTTACTCAAAAGCATTTCTCCATCTCCCTCTACGGTTTATTAGTACCCCTTTGCACCATTATTGGATTTATTTAGCCTCCCTCCCTCTATTGGTGTCACTCCTAGACTTACTTGATGTGTTTTGCTTCCTTCTAGTTTTGCAAAACATCTTCACATCCACATTAATGTTGTGCTCTTTTTCCACCAACTCTGATACTAGTGAGAAATTAAGGCCCCCGCAAAGCTGTCAATGGTCACATCAAGAAATTTCAACATCTTTGCTTCAAGCTAATTCAACTAGATTGCTCTCTAGTAACATATAGAAAAATATGCAGCTCAATCTCAGAGCACAAAATAGGTCTTCGTGTTTTTCATTTGAACTACATGTGCAAAACCACTCTCGCTTCGAAGATTATACAAGAACCTTTAACCATGATGAGCCCCTCTGCCTCATGCTCATCGACTACTCAGAGCTAGTGTAACCATCCTTTCCTGATCACCTCTTTGATAAATGCGTGCAGCACAGATATGAAGCTGATCTAACTCTAGAACCTAAGCAACCTCCCATATAGCTTGACCCTTCTGAGCTATAGCATAGCCTGCTTATTTTTGGATGCAGAACTTTATCTCAATGAAACAAGGAGGATATTTTGAACTTAATAAGAATAATGGTTCAACATAATCTTTGAAAATGCATTTTCATAAAGCCATGACTTCCTGGATTCCCAGTCCATGCTAGACAATAAAAAAGACTAAAAAGTCCTCATACTAATGTTCCCAAGGGGACTTTTTAGGCTTTCGGACTTCTATAGACCTGTAAAAAGAGAATATAGACCTTGATTGTGTGGGCACCGAAATTAGCCCACGGATCGAACCCGACCCGCATGTGAAACTTGGGCCGCACACAACGGCCCACATGTGAAACTTGGCCTGCACACAACGGCCCACACGCAAAACTTGGCCCGCACACAACGGCCTGCATGCGAACTTGGCCCGCACACAACGGCCTACATGCAAACTTGGCCCGCACACAACGGCCCGTGTACGAAACGGACCAGACTCGACGCAAGCGGGCCCCATCAGACCCGCAACTCGAAGACAAAAAAGGGGGGCCCACCAACCCCTTTCCTCGAAAACCTTGCCCCTCCCTATGGGGAGGTGTGGCCGGCCATAGGAGTGAAAGCGAAAAAAAAAACAAAAGAAAAGGAAAGAAAAATATTAACCGCCTTGATGCAGGGGAGGTGACGTGGACGTCTACGTAACCGTAGATCCGCGACGATCCCTCGATCCGACGGACAAGATGATGTCGTGTCGCCATCAATCCGAAAGTGCAAAGATATGGCAACTTATCATCAAAGATCAAGCCATAACAAGCCCATAACCATCGCCACAAAATAAGCAAAGAGATCAAATTTGTTTCCCTCAAAAGAGGAAACAATATTTTGATGGTTATGGGGAGAGATATTGGATTGAACCAAAACAATCGCAGCCATATCTCTCCCAACCTCCCCCCTTTGCCTATAAATAGAAGGGGTGGGAGAAGGCATCAAAGGTCGAAAGCTGAAGACAAGAAGGCTCTGCAAAAATGGGGCTCCAGCACTTGAAGACCGAAGGCTTCGCGGGGAACAAGAAGGCGCATCCCCAACAAAGCGGAGTCGCCCATCGAAGTCCTCATCAAAGCAAAGGTCTTGCACTCGAAGATCAAAGCTTCGACTCCTCGCACGAAGAAGAAAGCTTGGAGAAGAAGGCACGGAGTCGTCATCACCCCGACGTCTCCAACGATCTTCATCAACTCCGAAGACGCCACAAGCAAAAGCCGGAGAAGATCAAAACCGACAACACCCCGTCGTCTTCAACAAAGACGTCGACTCCTCACACGAAGAAGAAAGCTTGAAGAAGAAGGCCCGAAGCCGGTGCTACCCTCGCCGTCTTCATCAATAAAAACCGACGCTACAACCGTCGCACGGAGATCGGTGCTACCCCCGCCATCTACATCAACAAAAGCCAACGCTACAACCGTCGCACGGAGATCGGTGATATACCCACCGTCTTCAAAAGAAGCATTCAACTCCGATCACGCCAAAGAAGCCCGGAGAAGAAGAAAAGCAAAGCCGACGCTACAACTGTCGCACGGAGATCGATGCTACAGCCGCCGTCTTCAAAAAAAGCCTTCGACTCCGATCACGCCAAAGAAGCCCGGAGAAAAAGAGAAGCAAAGCCGACGTCACAACCGTCGCACAAAGATCGGTGCTACACCCACTATCTTCAAAAGAAGTCTTTAACTCCGATCATACCAAAGAAGCCCGGAGAAGAAGAGAAGCAAAGCAGACGCCACAACTGTCGCACGGAGATCAATGCTACACCCGCAATTTTCAAAAAAAACCTTCGACTCCGATCACGCTAAAGAAGTCCGGAGAAGAAGAAAAGCCAAAGCCGACGCCACAACCATCATTGCCGAAATCCATCCCTAAGAAGCCGGAAGAATAAAGAAGCCTTGAAAACATAGCCATTGCAGTTCGAAAAGAAGATCAAACCAACGCCAAAGCAAAAGCCAACGCAAGAAGCAGAAGCAAAAACACCGGTAAAACCCGCGCCAAAGCAACGCACGTGCCAAAACCAAGCAACTACGACGGTCACGAGTAAAGCACCACATGTTCTAGCCGATACGATGCGAAGTTCAGAAGAACTAAAGCATCGCAAACCTCTACCCATCTACGTTCAAGCGCAAGCGCCAAAGCAAAAAGCCAGAGCCATGCCAATGCAAAACCAAAGCAAAAACCGACGCCAGAAGTACGATCGACGCCGCGAACTGATAATAAAAAACGCTGAGATCTAGCCAGAGCCGAAAGAGACATGAAGATCGAGGAACGAAGCCAAAAACCCCATAGCCGAGAAAGCGCGAAGCACGGAATGGACGAAAGAAACAGCGACAAATCCTCAGCCTCTCAAGAAACCCTTACCCTGTAAAGATCTCTGTCCTGAGCAACCCCTCCAGAGCTCTCGCACGAAATAACATAGAGACGCGGATCAAAGGGACCCTCCAGAGGATCTCTCCCACAATCTCCTGATCAAATCTTCGCCGCACCCAGCTCGCTACCCCCGAGTCCTCGGGTTCCGGCCATGTAATCTTCGTGTGCTCGCAATAAAGACGACCCGAATCTTTTTTCCGCGCATACAGATTGGAAGAAAAAAAAAGTGATACATCACTTAAAATAGAAATGTTGTACATTTCCATTCAACATAAAACCATCCAAGAGTGAGGGGATAGATGATTATATATTAAACCTTTTAATCTATTTTAAATATAGGGGCATAATTGATATTTGCAAGTTTCCAAGTAATACAGGTTAGATACCAAAGAATTTATTGGTAATTTTAAACCCAAACATCAATCATCAAAACAAGCTAAGAATCACACTTTATCATGCCAAACAAAAGACCACAAATAACCTTGAAAGTCACTTTACAAGCTTTTATGCAGTAGTCAACCTTGGAAATTATGGTTAAGGAAGTTACATAACATGCATTGGTAAAAAATACATCAAAACAAGCAGACTAAATAATAAATCAAAATTTAATAGTGGTCTTGAGAGAAGATGCAACAAACCATCTATTAAATCCATGTGATTCCATTGCTTCCCCATACTTTTGCTTTACGTGTGATCCACTTCTCAAATCGGACGCATTTACCTGTTCCCAACAAATCAAACCTTTTAGAAAAACAATCACAAATGACAAAAGTAATTATGATGAGCCAAGTCCTACATTCAATTTGTAGAAAGGCTAACTTAATCATGCTATCATCAATTATTTGATGCAAAACCAGAAGTTATGTTCTTTCCTTTTCCATCTATTGCATGTTCCTTACACAGACATCAGCAGCTTCTTTTCATTACCTCTATCTTTGCAATCAATAACATAGATATCTCTAGTCCTTACCCGCCACCTTCCCTTCTAGGTATCTTGGCAAGCCCCTCATGCCAAGTTGGCATGTTCATGTTTTCACTTTTCAGCCCCAATCCTAAAGAGTAGAAATCAGAGTGACGGTCAGAAAGTTCTTCTCAACCTTTTTGGGAAACCTTTTTAGCTTTATGATCTATAGTCGATAGAAATCTTAATGGGACAACTTGTTTGATGTTGACTTCTTTCTACTCTTGCATTCTATAAATTTGATACCTAACGAATACGGTAATCATTCCTAGCAGACTATCAAACCCATGGTAGCAGCTTAGTGAAAGATAAATGGGTCTGGAAATAAAAATTTTTATGGATTGTATGGTTTGGGCTATCTCCAAGCTAGGTTATAGGCAAAAGCTAAAAAATATAGAGACAACAATCATTATCCTACATCCGAGCTTAATGCGTTAGGATTAGGCATAACTCAACTGACTGACCTAGCACTTGCATTGTTGCCAATCTCACTCCCACAAGATTCAGAAGTGAAATGGGAAGGTATTTCACTCTCAATAGAATCATTCATGACCTTGCTGCCAACAACTAATTTTTTAGTATGACAATAGAGTTGCCCTTGGTTCATTGTTTCAGTTGACTAAGTATGATAATCACGTCTAAAAGTGAATCTCATAATTGTACGGAGAAAACAAATTTTCATACTACCTCAAGTACTTCAAATCCTTGTTCTTTAGCACAGGCATATATCGCGGCAGATTTTCCACTCTGCACAATACGCACACAATTTTATTAGTAAACCCTATAAGATATTCACTTTTATTTTTAATGCAATAACGTGTCAGTGAAAGGTCTTAAATCGTAAAACAATGGCTACATGCATTATCTTCTGAAATTTAAACAATAAAAATACAGAGGAGTGACATGGCTCTCCACATGGGCTATCAGCAACATCTAGACATGTCAGAAACATCCAATGACTTCAGTGAAGGAACTAAATTAATGAAAGACAGTTTTAACCAAAATAGTATCATAATACAACATTGCTTAGGCATGAACTTTTCCATCAGTGATTAGGAAGAATGCTTTAATGCTAAATTAGAAGATGCGGTCTGATAGGAAAGAACAATGAAAAATGGAACTCATGCTAGTTATATTAGACTAGATAGGGGGGCTTAATGATTACTTTTTGGACCATTTGTCCTAGCAAGGTCCAATATATAAGCATGCAACAAAAAATGGAACTCATGCTAGTTATATTAGACTAGATATTGCATGAAAAATAAAGGCAATTAATTCATTGCTATTGAAGAATTCGTCGAAAACAGAACAATTGTTCGTAAAATATCATGAACTTCGACTGTTTAATTTTTAGGAAAATTTAATGCATAAATTCAAAGTTAAATTTTTAATAAGTTTTTAGATTCCCTCAACAAAGCCTCGATTTGGTTTTCCATATTATCCAATTGCTTCTATTCAAACTAATCATGTGACTTGTGCTTGTGTCTATAGATTTGCAAATGAAAAGAAACAATTTAAGGGTTCAAAACCACTGTTATGGAAAACCACACACAATTCCCCGGTGGAAGTCAAGGATATTTACTCCATTGTAAATAAAATGCAGAATTATGTACAAAATGGAACCAGGATACGGCAAAACATATGACAAAGAGATGAACAAGATTTTAACGTGGAAAACCCTTCAATATGAAGGGCAACCACGAAACCTAGTCCAGTCGATAATCTTCTACTCTAAAAAATATTGGGGTTAAAAAATCTCTAAAGACTCCAGATGATGCCAAGATCAAGAGACAAACACCTCTTGATCCATGGTTTGGAGGTTCATCAAATCTGAATAGGCTGAATCGGTTCAGATTTTGGTCGATCCGACTGAAAAACCCCCTGCACATGAACTATGCACTGATTCAGATTCTATTTGCAGGTTCGACTGGTCCAATTCAATTCGAACTGTTTGAATTTAATTCACCCTGGTTGGCGTTAGGTTTGGTCGAGTCGGGTTCGAAAGAGTCCAAATTAGACATGATTCAGGTAAATCAAGCCTGAATAGGCAGAATCGACCAATTCTGTTAGATCAAAGCCTGAATCGACAATCAGAGTCGAATTTCTGTTTTTTCTGATTTTTCTAATATTTTGGCCAAAAATGTTGCACTGGCCAAACTTAACCGACCAAATCTATTCATTTTTCACCCAGTCCAAACCCAAATCCGAATTCTCAAACCCTGCTTAGATCACAACTTCGCTAATAAAAGTGGTTGTGTTACACGGATGAGAATTGAAGTGACGTACCTCGAAATGATGTTGATGCCAAAAAACCCAAACTTTCTTTTGAAGCCTCTCCAAGAAAACATTTTTCTCCTTAATTTTTTTTGGTTCCTATCGTTAATGCTAGGGCTCGGCACAGTATAGGCAGTATCTTATAAAGGAGGGAGGGAGACAGGTCTGAGCCTCTCCAATTTAATGGGGCCCAGATAAAGAAGTTCTGTAGGACTCTAGTTTCCACTTTGTTTCTCATGGTCAGCTGGGCCAGACTGCCTCATGGGCCTGGACCAATGCCGAAGCTCATAACATGTAGCTATAAATGTGAGCTATCTAAGAAGGAAACTCTGATGAGTTAGAAATGGAGACTTGCTTGGGTTCAAATAAAGCATAGGAAAACATTATGATGTTGAGATAGATGAGGATATTGAGAAAAAAATAAATGAGTTGAATTCGCCTGAACGTAGAGCTTATGTAGTCACATATGGATTCCGGATGTTACGGAGGCAATTCCATCTAAAGCTTCCAAGGGCTAATAGATAAAGTTCAGTATGTTGTTCCAGTAGAAGGACCTGCTGCTGGAACAAGAAAATGTAGCAAAAAGGGCTGTTGTCCTATTCTTTAAGATAAAACTTGCATGTTGGATATTTAAGGTGTGAATATGGTTGAATGAGGACTTTAATAGTAATAAAAAAGTAGGCATCACGTTCCTACTTGAATCCAAAATAAGGCCAGAAAGGAAGATAGGACCAATAAAATAATCTGGAAAGGTGATGAATTTCTTAGCAACAACAATGTCAAAATAGAAGACGGGTAGGGCTGGCAATTTCAGACCCGACACGGTAGACCCGACACAAAGTTAGCAGGTCTGGATCAGGGCTAAACAGGTTCGGGTCGTAAACGGGTCGACACGATAGACCCGTTTAATAAACGGGTCGGGTCCGGGTTTAGGGTCTGGACACAATTGACCCGGGAAGACCCGTTTAAAATTCACCGGGTCGTGTCGGGTCAGGTCGGGTCTACCCGCAATCCGATACTATAATATATAGTATCAGCGGGCCTATCGGGTAATGTCTGGTTGAGTCGGATCGGGTCAACTGAATAAACCCGTGTGGTAAACGGGTCTTATCGGGTCTACCCGTTTATAAATGGGTCGGGTACGGGTTTAGAATCTAGACAAGATTAGTTAAACGGGTTGGGTCCGGGTCTAGGGGTTTTGGACACGACCCGAAACTAGACACGACATGAACTCGACCCGACACGACCCATTGCCACCCCTAAAGACGAGTGATTTTTATGCGAAACAACTCAAAATGCACAATGAGTCCACCGGATGGAACAAACCATATTTTACCTGTGAAGTTTGAGGTATTATCTCGATATAGTGAATCTGTTTTATTATTATATGCATGGAATCTGCATTTCATAGATAGATTTTATGGCATCACTTGAAAATGAAGACCGAGGGTCTCAGGGGGGGACTTGGAAAATTACGGCCAGTGAAAAAAATACTTGGAACTAACAATGTCCCATTATGTGAAACCTTATCTTTCAATAAATGCATTGAATTCTGTAAGCTCGAGGAAATTAAGCAATGACAACCAATTTTTATTTTTTATATTGTGCTACAAAGCTAAACATGGAATGAGGACTCTATCAAAGCTTCATAGTGTCGGATAGATCATTTTCCAGTATCTTTTACATTCATTCTAGCCAGGGATCAGTTACTACACTCCTTTGATCATTCTAAGTTTGAGAGGTTCTACAATCGGAGCTTGACCTGACACCAATATCTATGGATGAGTGCCATATACCTAGTTATGGCAACTTCAGGCAAGATGCCACGAGACCTAGTAAGCCCTGTTGGCATGTAGGGACGCCAAACTAACTGGCAATTTAGCATAAACCATTATATGTGGAAAAGGGCAAGATGAGAGAAATCTAGGTTCAATATCTTTTTGAGCAACACTACAAACACACCAAAGTGCTTTAAGAACCCTTATACAACATCCAAAGAGTTCTTCTAGAAAAACCTTATTCCCCTTAACAAAGTCCAAGAACTTTTCTGGGAAAAAAATTATACCACTTGTCTTAGGGTGAATTACTATATATATATATATATATATATATATATATATATATATTCTAAAAACACTAACGGAATGACATTTTCATCTAAAAACCATTAATCATCGTCCTCTCAAGATACGAAGTCATTTTGCCCATTCACAAATTTAACACGATGATAATGTACCCGCATGAACAAATTCAATGAATATTGAATCTAAGATTTCTCACGAAGAGGATGTTTTATGGAAGCATATTTGGCAATGAAAACCATATTTCATCAACTTCATGTCAACTTTATGAGAAGGCATCATCAGAGAATTGAGCAGAAATTTTATGTACGCTTATCCACTTGATGTCAACCTACAAGATGTATTAGAAAGCAAACAAGATTTCTACATGCAAACAAAGAATTGGCATGAATCTTCAGAATGTAGCTATTCCAAAAATTAAAACATCATTTCCATATACAAACTATAAAATTCTTTCCCTCTACAGCTAGAATGTGAACAAAAGCATTTTCCTAAAGTAGGGTCAAGAAGCAGCAAACTTTAGACATTTTGGGAGGAATATATTTCTTGGAAGCATGTCTATAAAAAAATGTATGCATTCACATGTTATGTACGCATGCATATATATATCCATGTGTGAATTGGAGCATGTAATTATGTATATTCTGTAAATAGTCGATGCATTTATGTGCACTTACACAAATAGATTTGTATGCATGGTGCGCACAGTGCACAATCTATGCTTGTATTTTCAAAACTTTTGATACGCAGACCTACTGTGACATATGGAATAATTATTTTACTTCTACTTATGAGAATGACTATACAACTATACTTCAAATTATACTGAATCCTTGATTAGTCATAATCATCTCAAAATGAGGTTTAATACATCTCTATGGGTATTTTTCGACATATCCTTATTTTTTCTTAGTTCTTTAACAGTTATCATTTATCTTATAAAGTTCAAATTTGGGAATGTTGTTCCACTTTGGCCTTTTGGCCTAGAAGTTAGAATTCGTGCTATAGAGATGAATGTGATTTCCTATATCAGATCTTACCTTCTATCTTACTCATCTAGACTCTTAGCTAGTTCAATGGAACCTTGGCTCCTTGTTTACATGAGCTTGAACTACATAACCAATAAGTCTTCCTTAATTCTTCTAGGTTTCATGGCAGGTCATTCTCTTGCGGTCTTGCCAAGTTGCCTAATTCAGGTTTCTGGCACCAATCTTAAGGGTTGATGTGTGGTTGATAGCCGGTCGGACAGTCTCATCAATCTTTTTGTGGGGTTGCCTTAATTATATTGTGCTCCATTGTAGACCCTATCTTAGTGGGGTAACTTGAATGATGATGATCCAATAAACTTTTAATCTAAGTTCATGGTATACCAGCCAGAATACAAATACCAGGTACTTTTACCATCCTTGGTCAGTAGTCAGCACAAGACATAAATATGTGAATCCTATGCTTATTGTTATGCCAAATTTATTATGAATCATTAACTAAATTCTATTTGGTTTTGAAAATAGGTTCAATTTTTGGTCTGTGTAATTTTGGGTTGAAAAGGTTGCCTTACAAAAAAAAATGCTACATACATTGTAGCCAAATCTTTTAAGCCTGTAACACTCCTGGAAGAGAGATTCAGACCCTATACATTTATCCTCCAGCACTTGTATAGTAATGCTGTGTGAAGGGGAGAAAAAAGAATTCTTAAGGGAAACCTTCAACATCCATGAAGGTGTTAAAGGAAAGGATAAAGTAGAGAATGAGATTCATCGTATCAATCTCATTGATTGTAAGACACACTCAGACATCTCACAAACTCCTGGTACACTGACTTAACGGAATCTTCATTGTCACGTGCTCCTTTTCAACGATCTTTCTAGCACCTAAATTCCGCTTATTTCCTGCCTACTCCATCTTAACGCTGAAAAGACACCTCCATGCTCAATCACTCAAGGTTAGCTATTGCTAGACTGTGGTACAAATCCCTCCAATAGTGTGTGCCTGCTCTCCGTGCTATCACATATGCATAATATGGCATTGGACCAGTTGTAATAACCAATCTTAATTGTACATGGATTTTACATACCAGACCATATCCCTATGCATTCTCTATATTTCATACATGTATTAAATCTGTTCATATTAAAAGCGCTTCTGTTCACAAATAATATGAACATTCAATGGCATGCTTCATACAAATGTTCTAATTGTCATGAACACTAGAAGGCCTAGGGGCTCTAGAAAAACAATTCTGAACATAATAGAAAGGCAAAATCCACCTTCAGCCACATAGAAACAGAAGAGATCTTAATGTCATCAAGAAGATGTACTCTCAATCTAATAGTTGCAGATTCACTTGATAATAACTTCATAAGACAGTACTTTTACACCACATTGTCCTTTTATTTTATACTGATGACACCTTTTCTAGCTAGGATTGTCGGCATAGTAACTAGGAAGTTGTTGCAAACGAGCTCAGACGTGCAGATTTCTACAGCTGATGGCGTATTTTGATTCCCTACGGAGATCCAGGAGGCCAATTGCCGATCTGTCTGCATCATTGTAAAGCTATTTCGATTATCTACGACTGATTTTTTTAACTTTCTGTCGATCTGACTGATAGATCTTAAGTTATTTATGTTTTTATTTCTGCTTTGAGTAGGTGCGAGCCATGTTTGCATCCGGTTCGAGCCCTAGATGCCGAACTGACTCATTTCTATGTTTGATTAGTTATCGTAGGATCTTAAGTGAGAAAATCTCAATGGATGAGATCTAAAGGAGCCAAAGAAGCCCTAGAATCCGCTTAGCCGCCCCTCTCTCCCGTTCTCTCTCTTCCTGCGGCAATACCCGTGCGACAGCCCCCTCGGGAAGTGTGTCGCGATCCTTCTCTCTCCCTCTCATCCCGCGGCTACTCTTCCTCTCTTTTCTTCCCTTTTTTATTTATCTTCCTATAAATGCCTTCAAAAACCCTAATGGTGGAATCGATTGATGATGAATTGAAACCCTAGAACGGAGAAGCGGGTTCGCTTGTTCGGAACCTCATACGAAGAATCATCTTGCTTCTAGTCTTATTCTTCTCCCCGCAAGCTTCTTCCTTATCGCCATGCTCTCGTCTACGACTTCGCGAAAGATCGACGTGGAGATCATCTCTTCTTCAAGATCAATTCATCCCGACTTCTTCATCCATATCTTTCGAACCACACCTCCACTTCCGCCCATTCATCTACTACAACGGAGTCGCGGCCACCATTGACCAAAGCACGGTTGAATCGTCCCTTGATATTTTCATGTGATAAATATCATTGGCCTATTGCTGAATTTATATAGGGTTTTCTAAGTACTTGGCTTATAAAGGATCCCATCCATTAGATAATCTATCGCTTAGATTTGTGTTTTGTTGAAACTTTGGCCTTCATTGAGATATTGTCATTCTACGTATTGCTGGAATTTTATTATTAAATCTGGAATTAATTGTTCACATGCTAGCTTTATCGCTTCGCTAAAGTAAACTTGTTTGGGCAAGATCGGATGATGATTAGTTCTCTTTATCCTTACTGAAATTTGAATAAATGCGTGCAGAAATTTATCTTTAATCGTTTAAATTCAGCACTTGCGTTCTTTAACGAACCCTGCATGCATCAAGTTGGTATCAGAGCACACTAGTTGTCGCGTTCTTACGCAACGGTCGGTCCTCTTGCATCATTCGCATTATTGTGTGCTTGCTGAAAAAAAAAAATTCCTTCTTTTTCATTTTAGTGTTCGTGTATGCATTAATTAGCAAAACTAACATCCCGCATGTTCGCATCTGTGACAACCAAGATCCAATAGGCCAAGAGCCAAGACTCCTGAGACTGGGATGCCAAGATGGATGAGGTGAGGTGAGGTGAGGTAAGGTGTACAAGGCCACGAGTTAGCCCCACATCGCCTGGAGAGAAGGAGATCCTGAGCTACTTATATAATTTCCCCTCCCAAACATAGAAGACGTGTTTTAAAACCGTGCGCCGCTACGGATTTCGTAAGAACTCCGTAGTTAAGCGTGCTCGGGCGAGAATAGTACTAGGATGGATGACCACCCTGGGAAGTTCTCGTGCGAGCACGGGCAAAGCGGACAATATCTTGTGTGTTTGGGGCGGATGTTACAAAATGGTATCAGAGCCGATTCTCCTCGCTATGGAGGGTCTAACCCTACACGAGGACGTGTAGCCTTAAGGGGGGTGGATTGTGACAACCAAGATCCAATAAGCCAAGAGCCAAGACTCCTGAGGCTGGGATTGCCAAGATGGATGAGGTAAGGTGAGGTGTACAAGGCCACGAGTTAGCCCCACATCGCCTGGAGAGAAGGAGATCCTGAGCTACTTATATAATTCCCCTCCCAAACATAGAAGACGCGTTTTAAAACCGTGCGCCGCTACGGATTTCGTAAGAAGTCCGTAGTTAAACGTGCTCGGGCGAGAATAGTACTAAGATGGGTGACCACCCTGGGAAGTTCTCGTGCGAGCACGGGCAAAGCGGACAATATCTTGTGTGTTTGGGGCCAAGGTTCTAAAAAGCGCTAGGCGCTAGTCGGGAGGTGGGGGGCCGCCTAGCGCCTAGGCGTTTTGCATTTTTTTTAATTATTTTAATTATTATTTTGATATTATAATATATATATATATATATGTTTAAAAATTAATATAAGTTCAAGATTATCCCAAACCATTATTTTAAAGAACAAGCATATAACCATAATTCAAGATTGAGTGATTAACAAAAACAAAAGCAAACATGGCCAGCCTCAGCCCGCCTGGTCCGCCTGGCCAACCTCAACCCGCCTGGCCCTCCTCAGCCCGCCTGGCTCGCCTGGCCAGCCTCAGCCCGCCTAGGCGGCCGCCTTGCCCCGCCTAGACCGCCTAAGCTGCCTAGCTCCGCCTGAGAGCTTGGCCGTTTTTCTGGAGCGCCTAGGGCCTAGGTGAGGCAGTGGGGGACCGCCTAGCGCCTAGGCGGCCGCCTAGACCGCTTTTTAGAATACTGTTTGGGGCGGATGTTACAGCATCCATATTAGGATTATCCCTTTCTCTTTGTGGTGAGTTGTAGCACCTTCTCGAGAGTCTCTCAATGGCTAAACCACCAAGACAACCATTCTCACCCCGCACTTAGCAAGATGCCTTCAAAAGGCAACAAGAAAACATGGATAGGTTTCAGACCCAGATCGAAGCCCTGACTTTGGCCTTCACCACTGCACAAAACCCACCTCGACCCCATCGAGAGCACAGGGACAGAGCATCACCCGAGCGTAGTGAGTTAAATCTTGAGTCAGGAGGTGATAGTGTCAGTTCGTCTGACGAATCTAATAGGCAAAGTAGGAGAACCCATAAGAGACCGAAATCCCATTGGGGTTGGGATTAGGGGTATCAAAATCGAAATTCCTGAGTTTGAGGGTAGGATGGATCCTGAAGAGTTCTTAAATTGGGTTGAGAGAATAGATCAGTATTTTAAATGAAAGAAAATCCCTCGAGACAAACAAGTAAAGTTTGTTAGTCTTAAGTTGAAGGGTCATACACTGGCCTGGTGGAGACAATTGCAGACGACGAGGGTTAGAAAGGGAAAAGACAAGATTTCCACCTGGACACACATGAGGGGAAAAATGCAACAGAAGTTCATTCCTTTTGATTTCAAACAGAGTTTGTTTCAAAAATTCCAAAACCTGCGACAAAAGAACAAGTCGGTGGACGATTACACCAATGAGTTCTACAAGCTTCAGGCTCGCAATAATCTGCATGAAGATGAAGAGCAGAGTGTCGTTAGGTACGTCAATGATTTTAAGCCTTCAATTCAAGAGATGGTGTCCTTTAATGACTTGTATCAGGTCAGTGATGCATATCGTCTGGCTAAGAAAGTTGAGTCTCACCACTCCCGACCTGCGTCCCGACGATATGAAAACACAAGGGCACCATCCAGATCTGTTAGTAGACCAGTCCCTAGACCTCCCCCTGTAGTTGGTACAGTTCCTACACCTACTGAGAAGGATAAAGGAGTCTTAGGAACCAACCCGAGCACAATAAAGTGTTTCAAGTGCAACCAGGCGGGTCACAAGTCAACCGATTGTCCTCGACGTCAATTTAACCCGCAAATAGATCTTGCGGATAATGAAGAGGGCACTCATGAGCCTGAGGAAGGCAAAAACTTCAATGAGTTAGTCTTGGAGGGTGATGACGTGACGGCCCCACTATTGGTTATTCACCAGTAGGGGTGGCAATGGGTCAATTCGGGTCGGGTTGAATCATAGGTATAAGGGCAAAACACCCAACCCGAAACCCAAACCCGACCTGTCGAATAAACGGGTTGACCCGACTCGACCCGTTTACTAAACGGGTGGGGTCATGTCGAGTCGGGTTGGCTCGGGTTAGGTCAATAGAACCCATGTAAACCTACCGGGTTGGGTCAAGACAAGTCGGATTGGGCCGGGTTGGTTTGGGTTGGCTCGGGTCGGGTTGACACGACCCATTTGGTACACGGGTCAATCGGGTCATAAGTACAAACCCGAACCCGACCCATTAAATAAACAGGTCAATCAGGTCGACCCGTTTATGACCCGAACCCGTTTAGGCCAAACCCAAACCCGCTAACTTCGGGTCGGGTTCGGGTTGGGTTAGCGGGTCGGGTCAAGGATTGCCACCCCTATTCACCAGTCCCCATCCCCCCAGGCCACTAGAGCGTTACTAGCCCACGAGCTCTGTGGAGGACCCCCAAAGCCTCATTGCAAGAACTAGAGACTCGAGCTGTTCCAAACAGTCTGCACTATCAATGATTCAATGGCATGAACCTTTGTGTCATGATAGATGGAGGTTGCACCACCAATTTA
The DNA here is from genome assembly GCA_947650365.1 of Chamaelirium japonicum. Lineage (NCBI taxonomy): Eukaryota > Viridiplantae > Streptophyta > Magnoliopsida > Liliales > Melanthiaceae > Chamaelirium > Chamaelirium japonicum. The sequence goes on along the minus strand of OX393553.1, from coordinate 39,816,839 downwards.
ATCAGTGAAAGGTTAGTCAAGAACAAAAAGTGGAAAGTCAAGCCATTGGCTTATCCTTACAGAACATCTTGGCTAGACAACACCACGAGCAAACTAGTAACCCATTGTTGCTTGGTTATGTTGTCGATTGGGCTGCAATATCGAGATGAAGTTTGGTGTGATATCCTTCCCTTGGAAGTAGCTGATATCATCCTTAGCCGTCCATGGCAGTTCAACTGAGATGCACTACATCACGTAAGAGCCAACACCTATACCTTCCTTAAGGAGGCATCAATGTCACCTTATGGCCCACGTGTTTTCATAGGAAGCAATCCCCTGAACCTAAAACTCTTCTGAGTCAAAGTCATCCCATGTCACATTTAGTAGTTGATTTAGCAGGGTGTCCTGATTCACTAATAGTTGAGAAGGGATTAGACAACATCTTGCATTCCATGGCATGCACATCACACTTAGAGTTTGTAGGCACCACTTGCACGTGCTTTCATCATTTGCCTACCATATTTGCATCAGGAGTCCAATCATGTATGCATCCATATTATCGGCCAAGTGTTGAATTTCACATTAAAGAAAATTTTGATACTCATGTTCATTTTTCAATGATGGATACTTATGAGACATGCTTTCAGATTTCGAAAAGCCCATCACTTTTACTTTTACGAAGTCCTAACAAGTGACTTGATGAATTATTTAATTTATTATTTTATTCATTAATTTCAGACAATGATTGTATGACATATCTTATAGTCTAGGATCCACTTGTTTTGCCATGTGCGTAGGCCAATTCGAGTAACACATATTGCACCCGCAACTCATGGCCTCACAAATAAACCATAGCATATTGTGCAAGCTGATGACCCGCAACCATGGATAAAAATACCGATCGCGGACAAATTATTGATCGGCCGAAAAAACGGTTCGAATCGAGTGGTACGAACCGGTATCGGTCTAAACTGGTCCATACCGGTGTGAATTGATTTTTTATTTCAAAAAAAATTAAAAAAATAACCAAAAAATCCAGAATAATCAAAAATACTGGTTTGATTATGCTCCCAAGGCCTTTTCTTTCACATGTCTTTTGAATTTCATGTCAACCTATATTCCTATTATCACATGAAATTATCTGGATATCTTGACGATCTTTTCGTGCTGAGGAGGATGTTGGTTTTTGCTTTCAGGTCTTCGCTTGGCGTTGATAGGCAGAGGATGCCAGATAGAGTCGCTGAGTACTTGGCGCTGCTTACTTGGCCACCGGATCCGGGAGAGCAGTTGGAGCAGCTGCAGAGGTTGCGACTACTTCCAGGAGAGCCCCCGCCGGATTCAGGACCTTACTCAACAGGAGTCGAGTTCTTTTGAGTCCGGGGGACTTGATGCAGATGAGCTCCAACATGCAGATTTCTACAACTGATGGAGTATTTTGATTCCCTATGGAGATCCAGGAGGTCAATCGTCAATCCATCTTCATCATTGAAAAGCTATTTTGATTATTTACGACTTTGGTTTGTACTTTTCGTCGATCCGACTGATGGATCTTAACTTATTTATGTTTTTATTTCTGGTTAAGGTAGGTGCGAGCCATGTTCGCGTCTGGTTCGAGCCATAGATGCCGAACTGACTCTGTTTGATTAGTTGTCGTAGGATGTTAAGTGAGATAAAATATCAAATCTAAAGGAGCCAAAGAAGCCCTAAAATCCCCTTAGCCGCCCCTCTCTACCGTTCTCTCTTCCCACGGCAACACCTGCGCGACAGCCCCCTCGAGAAGCGTGTCGCGATCCTTCTCTCTCCCTCTCATCCCACGACTTCTCTCTTTCTCTCTTTTCTTTCCTTTTTTATTTTCTCTTCCTATAAAAGCCTTCAAAAACCCTAATGGCGGGATCAATTGATGATGAATTGAAACCCTAGAACAGAGAAACGGGTTCGCTTGTTTGGAGCCTCATATGAAGAATCATCTTGCTTCTTTTCTTCTTCTCCTCGCAAGCTTATTCATCATCGTCACACTCTCGTCTACAACTTTGCGGAAGATCGATGAGGAGATCATCTCTTCTTCAAGATCAATTCATCCCGGCTTCTTTATCACTATCTTCCGGACCACACCTCCTCTTCCACCCATTTATCTACTACAACGGAGTCCTTGATCACGGCCGGCATTGACCAAAGCATGGTTTGAATCGTCCCTCGATATTTTCATGTGATAAACATCATTCTATTCCGGCCGATTGCTGAATTTATTTAGGGTTTTCTAAGTACTTGGATTATAAAGGAACTCATCCATTAGATTATCTTTCGCTTAGATTCGTGTTTTGTTGAAACTTTGGCCTTATGTTTGAGATATTGTCATTATACTGTATGCGCAGAAAAAGATATGGGTCGTCTTTATTGCAAACACACGAAGATTACAAGAGGCCGGGACCCGGGGACTCGGGGGATGTGAGCCGGGTGCGGCGAATATTGATCAGGAGATTGTGGGAGAGATCCTCTGGAGGGTTCCTTTGATCCGCGTCTCCACGTGGTATTCGTGCGAGAGCTCTGAAGGGGCTGCCCAGGACAGAGGTCTTTACAGGGTGAGGGTTCTTTGAGAGGCTAAGGAATATCCGCCGTTGTTTTTGTCCCTTCCGTGCTTCGCACTTTCTCGACTAGGGGTTTTCGGCGTCGCTCCTTGGTCTTCGTGTCTTCCTCGCTCCTTGTTAGACCTTGGCGTCCTTGATCGTTGGTTCGCGGAGTCGATCGTGCTTTTGGCGTCGGCTTTGGCTTTCAGCTTTGGCTTGGCTTTGGCGTGGCTCTGGCTTTTGCTTTGCTTTGGCGCTTGCGCTTGGACGTAGACGGGAGGGACTTGCGATGCTTTCGTTCTTCCGGACTTCGCGTCGTACCGGTAGAACGTGCGGTGCTTTTGCTCGTGACCGGCGTAGTCGCTTGGCTTTGGTACTTGCATTGTTTTAGCGCGGACTTTACTGGGGCTTTTGCTTTGGCTTCTTGCGTGGGCTTTTGCTTTGGCGTCGAATCGATCTTCTTCTCGAACGGCGGCGGCTACTTCTTCAAGGCTTCTGGCTTCCTCGACGGTTTAGGTGTCGGCTCGACTTTTCTTCTTCTCCGGGCTTCTTGTAGCAATTGGTCGAACATGGCGGAGATTTCCGAGTCCAGGAAGGGGTACTCCTTTGCTTCGAGCTCCTCGAGAGTCATCCTTTGTCTTTGCGGCGGAGGCGGCGGTATGGCGGCTCCCTTTCTTTGATCCGGCTTGTCACCGATTTTGAGCTGCTTGGAGGTCGAAGCGACGTCGGCAACGTTGACTTGCTTCGGTTTCGGTGCCGGCGGTTTGTCCTTCTTCTCCACCTTCAGGAAGTCTTTGTTCTTCGAGTCTCCGCGGTTTGCTAGGCTGAGTTCCATGTCGGGAGCCCGAGTTGCGAGTTCTTCGAAGGACCGAGGCTTGATTCCTTTGAGGATGTAGAGCAGGCCCCAGTGCATGCCTTGGGTGCACATCTCGATGGCCGAGTCTTCAGACAAGCGGTCTTGTGAATTCAGCGCGAGGTTCCTCCACCGGTAGATGTAGTCGATCACCGGCTCGTCCTTCCTTTGCTTGACGGCAGTGAGCTCGGTCATGCTGACGGTGCGTCTGGCGCTGTAGAAACGATTGAGGAACTCCCTCTCCATTTGATTCCAGCTGTCGATAAATCCTGGAGGGAGATCCACATACCAGTCGAACGCGTTGCCCTTGAGGGTGCGAACGAACTGTTTCACCATCTCGTCGCCATACGTGCCGGCATTGTTGCAGGTTTTGATGAAGTGAGTGACGTGCTGTCTTAGATTTCCCTTCCCGTCGAAGTGCTGGAACTTTGGCGGCTGGAACCCAATGGGGAAGCGCAGCTGCTGGATCCTCGCGGTGTAAGGCTTCGAGTATGCCGCCGTGATCGGAGGAAGACCACCGCCGTGGGAACGCATCATGTCGGCTACCAACGCTTGTATTTGCTGGGCATTCATTGTGGCTGTTGCCGGAGATTGTGTGGCCACCGAGACTGGTGCTGGAGAGACGACTTCCATCGGAACGGGAACCGAGGAGGGTGCTGGAGTAACCGCTTGAATTGTCGGAACAACCTCTGCAGGAGCGGGAGTTGAAGACGGAGCTGGAGCGACTACTGGAGAAGCAAGAGGTTGATCGACTGCTACAGCATCCTTTGCGCTTAGCTTTTGAAGCAGAGTGTTGATGTGACGATCCTTCTCCTCCATCAGTCGAGTAATTTGCGCCATATGTTCGCCCATCTGCATGACTTGGAGCTGAAGAGCGGACGGGGGGTGATGACGGAGGACGTCCCGATGTTGCATGCTTGCATCCTCGCCATCATCGTCGGAGATGTAGTTACGCCGACTTGCTTCTGGTTGATGATGGATGTTTGTCCCCTGCAGAGGAGGTGTGATGTCCGCTGAAGAACCCGAACGGGCTCGGGGTTGGGGCTGGTCCTCCCCAAACGTCTGGACATGGACTCCAGGATCGAGGCTTGTTTCTTCATATACCAAGGCCTCGTCGGCGTTTTGGCAAGCATCTTCGGCAGCAATTTTTTGTGTGAAGATATCCGCTAGAGTTCGAGTACGCCGAGTGTAGACGCATACCATCGGGGGAGCATCACCCTCCGGGTTTACTGGACCACCGTGTCGGAGTAGAGGAGACTTGGCGATGGGCGAAAGGCTTGGAGCAAACGCATCGTTGCTTGTCCCGGCCATTGCGAACTTGAAGCAACTCCTTCAGACGTACGGATGAAAGGAGAGGAGGTCCCACCAGGCGTGCCAGAAATCTGTAGGCGCAGAAAAAGATACGGGTCGTCTTTATTGCAAACACACGAAGATTACAAGAGACCGGGACCCGGGGACTCGGGGGTGGTGAGCCGGGTGCGGCGAATATTGATCAGGAGATTGTGGGAGAGATCCTCTGGAGGGTCCCTTTGATCCGCGTCTCCACGTGGTATTCAAGCGAGAGCTCTGAAGGGGTTGCCCAGAACAGAGGTCTTTACAGGGTGAGGGTTCTTTGAGAGGCTAAGGAATATCCGTCGTTGCTTTTGTCCCTTCCGTGCTTCGCGCTTTCTCGGCTAGGGGTTTTCGGCGTCGCTCCTTGGTCTTCGTGTCTTCCTCGCTCCTTGCTAGACCTTGGCGTCCTTGATCGTCGGTTCGCGGCGTCGATCGTGCTTTTGACGTCAGCTTTGGCTTTGGCTTTGGCTTTGGCTTTCGGCTTTGGCTTGGCTTTGGCGTGGCTCTGGCTTTTGCTTTGCTTTGGTGCTTGCGCTTGGACGTAGACAGGGGGGAGACTTGCGATGCTTTCATTCTTCCGGACTTCGCATAGTATCGGCTAGAACGTGGGTGCTTTTGCTCGTGACTGGCGTAGTTGCTTGGCTTTGGCACTTGCGTTGTTTTGGCGCGGGCTTTACCGGGGCTTTTGCTTTGGCGTCGACTCGATCTTCTTCTCGAACGGTGGCGGCTACTTCTTCAAGGCTTCTGGCTTCCTCAACGGTTTAGGTGTCGCCTCGACTTTTCTTCTTCTCCGGGCTTCTTTGGCGTCATCGGAGTCGAAGGGTACCTTTGAAGACGGCGAGGATGGCACCGATCTTCATGCGACGGTTGTAGCGTCGGCTTTGCTTTGAAGACGAAGGGTGTAGCGACGACTTTGCTTCTCTTCTTCTCCGGGCTTCTTTGGCGTGATCAGATTCGAAAGGTTCCTTTGAAGACGGTGGGGGTAGCACCGATCTCCGTGCGACGGTTGTAGCGTCGGCTTTGCTTTGAAGACGACGGGTGTAACGACGCTTCGGGTGTTCCTCTCCAAGCTTTCTTCTTCGTGGATGGAGTGGACGTTTGTCGAAGGCGACGGGTGATGACGCTTCGGTTTTCTTCTCCGGGCTTTTGGGCTTGATTGGAGTCGAAGGCTTGTTGGAGACGACAGGGTGGTGCCGCTCCGATCTTCTTCTCCGGCCTTTGCTTCTGGCGTCTTCGGAGTTGAAGGGTTCTTCTTCTCCGAGCTTTCTTCTTCGTGCACGGAGTCGAAGGCTTGATCTTCTTGTGCAAGGGTCTTCACGTTGATGAGGGCTTTCAATGGACTAAGCCGGTCCCGAAGGGATAGGCTTGCCCATGCCTCGTGAAGCCTTGGGTCGATGAAGAGCGCGTCTCCTCTTCTGCAGAGCTTCCTCACTTCGTCTTCAGCTTCCGACCTTTGACCTTCCCCCCTCCCCCACTATTTATAAATGAAGGGGGGAGGGGAGAGATATGGGAAGTTTATTTGAATCCCTTTAATATCTCTCCCATAACTACCCAAGATTTATTCTTCAAGTGAAGAGGGGAATAAACCTTTATTTGCTTTCCTTTTCTAGCGGGGTAATTATGGCTCAATCATTTTTGGATTTACTTTGAATCTTGCACATAAAGTCGATGGCGACCCGGCTTCGTTTCATGTCCGTCGGATCAAGGGATCGGCGCAGATCCACACTTACGTAGACGTCATACGCAACCTCCCCCCGCGCATGGCGGTATTTGTTTCATTTTTCTTCTTTTCTTTCTTTTCTTTCCTTTCTTTTCTTTCTTTCTTTCTTTTCTTTTCTTTTTTTTTTTTCTTGCATGGCCGGCCACCCCCCTAAAGAGGTTCGGATTTCTATAGGGGGGCCGGGTGGGCCCCACTTGGGGATGGGCCCACCCGGCCCCTTGTTTGGTGCGGGTCGGGTCCGGTTTGTGTGTCGGGTTTGCCTCCGAGTTGTGCATGCGAGTCGGGTCCGGGTCCGGGTCCGGGTCCGAGTGCGTGTCGGGTTTGCCTCCGAGTTGTGCATGCGAGTCGGGTCCGGGTCCGAGTGCGTGTCGGGTTTGCCTCCGCATAGGTGCATGCGAGTCGGGTCCGGGTTAGACACAATTTGTGTGTCTACATATACGTATTGCTGGAATTTTATTATTAAATTTGGAATTAATTGTAAACTTGTTTGGGCTAAAGTAAACTTGTTTGGGCAAAAGATCGGATGATGATTAGTTCTCTTTATCCTTGCTGAAATTTGAATAAATGCGTGCAGAAATTTATCTTTAATCGTTTAAATTCAGCACTTGCGTTCTTTAACGAACCCTGCATGCATAAGAAGTCTAACGTCAGGTTGAGATCCATCCTTAAACTCAATTCTTTAGTGGAGCCTTCTTCAGAGCCGTGTCCCTCCATATTGATGGAAAGAGGCTTAGGCCAACAATACCAGTTAAATTTATATTGACATTATAAATTATGACAACGCCACACTTTTCAAACACATAGCCACTTCATAATACATGATCTTGACATAAGTCTGTTTAAATTCATGACAGGGCAGAGATGCTTCTTAGGTTTATTTAGTATATCAAGATGGAGAAAATAACAGCGGAAAACAAATCTAATTCCAGAATGTGTCAAGAAGCACCATCTCCAAGAAAAATACAGGGGAAACCCAAGTTACCCAACTAACATTAAAAAAAATATTTAACCTAGAAAGGAACCGTGGCCATCAAAATGAGATAACAAAATGTTACTAATCACAATCATGCTCAGGCTGAAGAAAATCTAACCCCAGCAAAACATATGGAATACAATGTCCACAAGAGTTTGATGCATGAAACAATTGGTCATAATTTACTTCTCGTTAAACTTTTGACACCACGGATCAATAATGATAGATCTTGAACAAAAATATGAGAGAAGTAACTCTGAGATAAAAACGTACCCCAATTGGTCCGGTAATTAAAAGCACGTTTTTGAGGGCTGCATCATCATCTATCGCATCAGTATCAGATCCATTTTCATAAGAGTTATCATCCCCATCTTGAATATCACCACATTTAGAATGTTTACTGCTATCCAGACCTCTTTCATGCCAGGACTTCAGCCAATCACTGAGGAACCTAATTGATTCTCTGTTTCCACACACCTGAAGGACCATCAGATTAAATTAAAATGTCAGTCTTAGACAGCATACTACAGATGACATGCAGTCCACGATGAAATAGTCAAAGAGAGAGAAAAAAAAAGACAAATTTCTCCTTCTAGAAGACAAGCTAAATTTATCAAAGTCGTCATGTGCTGAAACAGTAGCAGAAAAAGAAAATTTTCCTTTGGAAGACTGACCTCTAATGCATTTTCTGGTTGATACTTGTTTGTCCATAAGCTACAATCAGGAATATAACTGCTGTGTCGATAATATGATGCCAACCTAGAGGTGGGAAAAGAATCAGGAAGATTCAGACCATAACAATAAATTCTTCTCTACAACTTAAAGAAAGGCCAATTATATTCAGTGGCTCAAACATCTACATGAATAACTAAAGTACATCCAGAAAACTTTGTGCATATTATGCAATAGCATCAGGGAAAATCATACACCTCTAACATTCACCCCAACGCTATCATATATATATATATATATATATATATATATATATATATATATATATATATATATATATATATATATATATATATATATATATATATATATATATATATATATATATATATATATATATATATATATATATGGGTCAGGATCCTGTGCCTTAAATTTTTGTTTTCATTTTTTGCCTTCAGGGTATTTGATGTCCTAGAGGGTTTATATAAAGAATATAAACCATCTGCAAACTATATATATATATATATATATATATAAAGAATAAACCATCTGCAAACTATAACTGCAAGATATGCCGTTTGTACATAATCCAACTTCTTTCTGCAATTTATACTTTTACCAGCCACATATGTAAAGCCGATGTGGACTGTTGAAAGGCCAAACACACAATAAATATTGTTTTGATGATTTGATGGGCCTTACTATCATATCAAAAGCTAAATCTTTCAAACCATAAAAAATAGAACACACTTCATGTAGCCTACAATGATAAAGACTGCCAATTCCTAGGAGTAGCATTAGGTCCATCAAAGAGTCCAACTAGGTTAAAAAAGAGTAAGGAGCATGTTGAAATAGAGAGCATGCTTCAACCCCCAAGAACGGGATGTCTCCATATTAAGAGCAACGATCATGACATATGTCAATGACTCAATAACTATTATAACAAATGAATTTTTTTGTGGTTCCTTGACCATCCATAAACTGAATGATCAAAAACTCAAAAAAAACCAATTGTTATTGCAAATTTTCTTGGTATATTGTCTAAAAAATTTTCTTGAAACGAAACTCTCTAAATTTTGGCTGACTACTACAGAATTCGACCCTGAAGCTTCACTGCATGTTTCGGGTATCTACAGTAAGTTTCAACCAAAACCGATATGACTGGAGGCATTTCATCACCAAAATCGATGTTCCCAATATAGATTGCGTGGAGATTAGGAGCCAACTATTGAGACCATGTTGAGATCTAGTGAAGATTAGACCTACCGTGGAAACAGATCGAGCATTAGGTGGCTTATTTTCAGCTTGTACTTAGTTTTCACTAAAATTTTGTCCCTGTAAGTCATCTACATGGACGGTTGTAGTTTGGTCGTAATATCATCAGCATTGTAAAAATCCAAAGCTTAGCATATGTTATAAACCACGTGAGCCAATGCTTTATGGTAACCTAGCAGTATATACCCTCAACTTAATAGTATATGGGCCAACAACTTATTCTAGGCTTTTTTTATGGTTGGCAGGAATGGGAGAATCAGGATTGAAAATCCATGAGTCTCTTTAATTCGGGAGGGATAACTCCACATGAACGAGACCCAACAAACACATTTCTCGACTTCTTTCCCATTCTCCAGCAGTAATAAAGGACGGATTAGTCTTTTTTTCTCTTTCTTTGAGTCAGATGTATTTATAAAAGAGAACACACCAATGTATGAAAATAAAGAAATTTAAAATTGGAGTAAACACTTTGATTTCCTTTCTGCTTAGTGCTTATCCTTTCTCTTGAGATCCTCTCTCAAGTTGTGATCTTAATGAGAAACAAGGTTTGAGATTTTGGATTTGGTTTCCAGTTCATAAAGGGCAGAAACAAAATGTTTCGGCCATTTTCGGTCTTTAGGGCTTTGGTTCAGCCGTTTCAGACTAAACTATGGAAAAATTATTAAAAATCTTAAAGTTTCAAATAGAAAAGTTAGAGAATCAAAAATATATTAAAAGACTACTCTGAGAGACTTATTACATAATTCTATTCTGCATAGAAGGATTAATATGGTTTTTAGTCTTTATGAATGTTAATTTATAGAAATGGTGAAGCATAGCAACCAACTAGCATGTCACAACGACATGTCTTAGTAGTTGATTATCAATCATCAATAGCAATTACAAGGTTATGAATGAAGCAAAGTTGTCACAGCATCGCCTAGGCAAATTGGGCTTGGGTTGCCAGGATGGGCATGCGATTTATATAAAAATCGGGTTTTAGTTTTCTTTCTCTCGGTTCGCATCCCCTCCCCCCACTCCCCCTCTCCTGTGCCGCTTCTTCGAACAATTAGGGCACGAGAGGGCAGCAGCGATACCCAACCGCCACTCCGCACCACTAGCCGCCACAGGCGACCACCGACGGCCACCTGAGATCCCTGACAGCCACCTGAGAGCACCAACACAGTGGATAAAGGGGCAGCAGCAACAACCACCACCCCCTCGACCATCTGCGGCTACCGGCAACCACAAGCGACCACCAGCGGGCACCTTTGAGCACCGGCGGCCACCTGAGATCACCGGCGACCACTAGCGTAGAGGAGAAAGGGGCAGCAGTGATAGCCACCCCACCCCCGACCATCTGCTGCAACCAGCAGCCACCGACGGCCACCTGAGAACACCGATAACTTTTTTTTAATTTTTTGTGTTCTTTTTCTATCTATATGTTCAATTGTCATTTTTTTCTTTCTCAATTAATAATCCATATGTTCAATAATTCAATTGCTTTTTTTTTTTTTAATTATGTTCCTAGACACATGTGATATATCCTCTAATTTTAGGGTTGCACAATTGTACTTACTTTTTTAGGGTTTCTTTTTATATTTGACTTTTTTCATAATGAATGTTAGACCTAGGGCACGTTTCATACAAAATTGTTAGAAGTGTTTTATACAAAATTACAAAGTTAGCAATTACTAATTAGTAGCATGCTTGATTTGTTTATTATGTTTGATTTGCTTCTATTCTCTAATTGTGTTTTAGTTTTAAAAAGCATCATCACAGTACCTATGGCATCGGGAGTAGATGGTGACATTGATGTGCGTTTGAAGGATATAAGGTGGAAGTACGGATACTTGAAAGATGTCAAAGATAAAAGAATGATGTCACTTGTAATTTTTGCCAAAGAACTTTCAACGCGGGGATCTACCGGTTGAAAGTTCATTTGGCACAATATGGTGGAAATGTCACCAAATGCGAAAAATGTCCGGAAGTAGTATGGGATGAGATTAGAGCAAATATATCCAAAACGAAGGGGAAGAAAAGTGCTAGTGAGGTTGCTTCTTCAAAAACCGTGGAGCAAATTAATTTATGTTTGAAAGAAGATAATGAAGAACCGAAAATTGTGAGTTTGACTTCAAGTGGAGATCAAAGGCCTCCTAAGAGGAAAGATCCTCTTGAGTCTTGATAGTTTTTTCAAACAAAATCCGGAGGATGTTTATAAAAAAGAAAGGAAAACAAGTCACATTTGAGAGTGACAAAGAAGACCGAGAGGGAGAAGGCATGCCAATATGTTGCCCGATGGTTTTACCATGCAGGTATCTCATTTAATGCTTCAAGATTGAAGAGTTTCAAAACAATGATTGAAGCAATTGGACAATTTGGACCGGGAATGAAGGTGCTTAGTTACCATGAGCTGAGGGTGATAATGCTGAAGAAGGAAGTTGCTACACCAATGACTTATAACTTATTGCAGCCTATGAGAGAGTCATGGACAAAGTATAGTTGCAACCTTATGTCTGATGGTTGGACAGACAGAAAGAGTAGAACTTTGATTAACTTTTTAGTTAATAGTCCTTCAGGCACGGTTTTCTTAGAGTCTATTGGTACCTCATCCTACATGAAGACTGGGCAGAAACCCTTTGAGTTGTTAAACTCTTACGTGGAGAAAGTAGGAGAGATGAACGTTGTGCAAGTTGTGACCGACAATGCTTCCACATATGACATATGTTCTTGCTGGGAAGTTACTCATAGAGAAGCGACCTCATTAATTTTGGACACCTTGCGCTACTCACTAAATTAATCTTATAATGGAGGATATCGGTGGGCATTCTAAGATGAAGAGTTTGTTAGAGAAAACCATTAGCCTGAGTAGCTTCATTTACAATCATGGCTTTGTTTTGAACTTATTGAGGACACACACGAGGAATGGTGATCTCATTCAGCCCGCCATCACAAGGTTTGCTACTGCCTTCCTTACTTTGCAAAGCATTTATATGAAGAAAGATTCTTTGCAAAGGGTGTTCACATGCGATGAGTGGAACACGTCTAAATGGCCACGTGACATGAAAGGAAAAAGGGCAATGGAGACTGTGTTGTCCACTTCATTTTGGAAAGGCATCATATATGTATTAAAGGTCATGGCACTACTTGTTCGTGTTATTAGATTGGTTGATGGAGAGAAGTCTCCAATATGTTACATTTATGAAGTGATGGATCGAGCAAAGGAGGTCATCAAAGATGCACTCAATGGCCAAAATAAGAGAATGTAAGTTATTTAGTTATCGTTTATATAATTAATTGAGTTTCTTCAAATTTTTAATGGTTAAGTTTTATTTTATCATCAAATAGGTACAAACGTATTTGGGACATCATTGACAAGACATGGGATGTACAACTTCATCCACCTCTTCATGCAGCTGGATATTATATGAATCTAGAGTTCTATTATAAACATTCAGACATTATGTGTGTGAAGAGGTGGTGAAGGGATTATATGATGTGATCGAGAGGTTTGTCCCAACTAGATATGCAAGATAAGATCATAAGGGAATTGATCTATTACATGAAGGTAGAAGGCCTTTTTGGGAGACCCTCGGCGATCCGGCAGAGGTGTACATTACCGCCAGGTTATTAGTTATTATCATCATTTAATTCATAACTTATTTGTTAAGGCCCTAGAGGATGATATCATAATTCATATTATGTTTTGAATTTTTTATTTTCATCTTTTGATTCTTTTCTTATTATATAACGGAGTGGTGGGATAGCTTTGGAAAATCAACCCCTAATCTGCAAAAATTAGCATGTCGGATCCTTGGGCTCACATGTAATGCCAGTGGATGTGAGCGAAATTGGAGTGCATTTGAAAATGTAAGTGTCTAAAGATATTTGTCGATGTCTAAAAGATACTCGCATAACTATGTTTATTTTTATTTATTTTTTCAGATCCATACAAAAAAGAGGAACAAGTTGGAACAACAAAAGCTCAATGACCTAGTCTATGTTTGGTACAACCAGAAGCTTGTAGAGCGATATAATAATGATACTCTAGATCATATTACATTGCATGGCATCGATGATTGCAATGAATTGTTGACCGGCAACTTGCAACAAGAACAGTTGGCGCATGATGATGATGACTTGACATAGGACCCTGGACCTAGTTGTTGAGCTTTCTAGCACAAATGAACCACATTTTCTACATATTAGGGACTCTTATTCGGTCGTTGAGGACAATGAACCACTATTTGGCTTGGATGAAAGCGGGACGGATGGAGAAGAAGAGCACTATATCTGGAGGCCGATGATGATTTAGATGAGAGTGGCGACAATGACATGGATGATGCGCTACTTCTTTCGAAGATTGATGATGATGAGTCATGAGTGATTGATAGATTGTTCACATGGTTGATACTTGATGATTAATGTGGAGTTTGAAATGTATTTTTCTAGTTTCTACATGTTAGACATGATAATGAGTAATCTTTTTTGGGTTAGAATGTTTTATAAATTATATTTTGCTTGTTTGATTAATTCTGCTTAAGTTTTTTTGTGGATATTATGGTTAATATGTTATCAAATATAAAAATTGGGCTATAGAAGAAAAAAAAAAATTGCTACTTAGGCCTCACCTCGCCTAGGTAGGCCTGGTCGCCTGAGCATCGTCTGGCCGCCTTGACAACATTGGAATGAAGTGATCCTCCTAAAAGATGGGTCAAAGCTTTCGATGTCATCATAATCTGAACCCAGTAGCACAAAGATGATGTGATACACCACCAATGATGGAAAAAAGCTTCGATGTGGAGCACAATGTTTGCGTTGATGTCATGATGCTATCGATGTTTTGAGACCTAGCCAAAGAGAGGAACATTAACTTGACTTACTATCATGATCAGATGTGCTACAATTCAGAGAGAAAAACCCTAACCACTTATGGCATTTCGGTTCATGTTCGTCGGAATTCTCAAACCACTATAAGAAGCAAAGCATATTTTATGGTGAAGTTCGCTCCTGATTATGCTTCCAACCTTGGATGGTGTAGATATCTCCCTTTCATAGTAAATGAAAATGGACAAGTAACATTTATTTGAATGGATAATCATATTATGGAACAAAGAGGGGTTATAAAAGCTTATTGTGTCATGAAAACCTTAAAGGTGAGGCATGTTGCTATGAAATAAAGCATTTAAATAAACTAAATACCGAGTGGGATTAACTTTTTGAGTCATTTTCTTGACAAACTTGAGTATTTAGGAACCTATAGATCTAAATATTGGGGGTTGATTTTTAGTTACTGCCCACATCTATGAAGCACCGACACTCTCGGGACCTCAACGTGTCCGTGTCCGACACGTGTCGGACACCGACACTCATCCGACACGTGTCGGACACACCAAAAAACGTGTCTTCTATGAAGAAAGGTTGTCCGACACATGTCGGATGCGTGTTGGAGCTTGTCGGATATTACCGGAGAGGCTTTTTTCTCATTTGAAGATGTTGGGGTTCTTGAGATTGCAAATCTTTCCATCAATGAGCAGGATATGGGGGCCGTGGTCTTCACGTCGATGGTGATGACGTGGTAACACATGACGTTGGCCTTGATGGATGATGATTTTATGCGTGTTCTATTTGTTTTTTTGTGTTTTGAAAGTTTGAAACTATACACTTGAATCATTTATGATGTTTGTTGGAGACTTTTTTTGTTAACTATTAACATTATGTTTGATTATAAATCATAATATAAGACTTGTTATATATATATATATATATATATATATATATATATATATATATATATATATATATATATATATATATATATATATATATATATATATATATATATATAGGAATGATAAAATGCGGCATGCGGTGTCGCACTGCAGCCGCCTGATACACCCGCTGCGTGCGTGCGATGCACGCAGCGGTGCATCAGACGGCTACGATGCGACACCGCACGCCGCATCCTAACACGCCCCTATATATATATATATATATATATATATATATATAATTCAACGTGTCCTCTAGCGTGTCCGTGTCCTGGTTTTTTGAAAAATATTGTGTCGGCGTGTCGTGTCGTGTCTGTGTCCCGTGTCCGTGTCTGTGCTTCTTAGGCCCACATGTGTCACTACCTAAGTGGTTTGGACAAAAATTGCGAAGGCCTTAGGCTTTGACAACATTGTGATTAGAGGCGATTCATTTTTAATTGCTTACATATTTATTTTGTAATAGAAGATAGATCATTGCTCTAAAATATACATGCCAAGTGAGTGGCAGAGGAGGTGACTGGAGTTTCGCCAAGAAGTGGGCACCTAGGCAAAATGCACTAAAATGTGCTAGAACTAATAGCAAGTCATAAAATTTATATATGTTCTGCCTTCCCTTACTCTCCATCTTATCCTTATTAACCTTAATAAAGACCACAACTACAGCTAATATTGCAGCTTCATTGTCACCAAAGAAAAGTTCATGAAGGAAGATGGTGACAAGGAAGAATAAGGTCATCTACCGCTATCCTATGCTTGCCAGAACTCACAATGGCCACCGAAGTAGCAGGCACCCCACCTATCAATCATTTGCTTTCCTTCCACCTATTTCTCTCTTGCAGCAGGAGGGAAATACCGAAATAGAAAAGAACACCCTACCCGCTCCATACCAACTTGTATAAACACCGTCCTTGTGACTGGGCCACATAGAGAAGCCACCCATACCCCAAGCCAGACGTAAAATTATAAGGATAGGTAACTACGGCAGTGTGTTGACATACGCTTTGTATATACTTGTCGGAATGTGAATCCTGACACCCCTTAGACATGTGGTGTAATTGTGTAAACTCATTATGCCATGTCTAGTAAGTGTAACTATTTAACTATATGTTCTAACGTAACATTTCTGGCTTTCCTCTTCAAGTTAAAAGAGCATTCTAAGATGTTGAATGCAAGCAAATTTGTTGTTAGCTACCGCATCTAGTTCTGAAAAAAAAAAATACAGAGTTATTTTTGGTTGCCCAATGTCACCAACGATATGTCCGCTCAACCCTTTTCTGATACTGAAGAGCAAAAGCAAGTGAGAAAGGAAATTATCTTACACTGAAGCAAGTAAGCTCCTATCTTTTTCTTTTAACTCCCGGAGAACCTCACATAGGTTTGTTCCACACTTTCACAAGACAGATTTGTTTACAGTATTTATGTTAACCTAGTAGGTTTCAGCAACAGCAGAGAAAACCTTACGGGCATTAGTTATTACTATTCCAAGTAACAAGGAGAAGCTCAACATAGCTGAAATGAGATAGTTGACATCACTACTGGCCATTGAAAACGGTGCACGATAATATTGTAACTATGCAAGTTCGTTTTACAATAGTAAAGAGTGCTCAACAACTCATGCTGTAGGATTTGATGAGCATGTTTTGTTTTCAAAGTGCAGTTAAATTACAAAAGAACAACAGTCCAATTTGATAAACTGATTTCCACCTATAAATAATCTGCAAAAACCCAAAAAGGTAAGGTGGGATAACAATTACAACAAAACCAAAAAATACATCGTTATGAAAACCATGTTTTCAGTTGACCAATAAGTAAACAAATGCTTTGTTTGAACCAGCACAAAACTATTAAAGCATCAATTGCACAGTACTACAATCCAGAACATATCTTTTTTTTTTTTTTAAGCATATCTTAGCATTAGGATCAATGGTGAAGAACCATCAGCTACATCAATGAGGTCAGAGAATTTTTAAGCATATCTAAAAATAATTCAAAGGTTTCTAACCTTTCCTCAAGTAACTTATCCTGCTGCCCATTCGACAACAAAGAAATGTTGCTGCTAACATTGACCTGCATACGATGCATATAAACAAGTAAAATGATTCAGAGATAATATAAATGAAGCCATCCACATCCAATGGTTCGATTGCAACATAGGAAATCCTCAAAGAAAAAGTGTAGGATGTAATATGTACCATATCCAAGTACGACAACTGCTCCTTTGTCTCTTTCCCATTGGGCAATACATATGAAGTTGTTGCTGAAGTTAAAGAGCTTTTCTTCACTTCATTAGATAACTGACCCATATGCATCACCGCATGACAAATAGTGTCCAGTTTTAAAGGCTCAACTGAACCCTCAAAAACCGAAGTATTTTCCAGGGCATGATAACCATTCAAGCCATTTAGATTTCTCTCCATAAACACCCAATTTCTCCAATCTAATGAAATAAAATCATCCTACAAGCAGACAGAAAACTTCATATCATAATTCAGGCTACGAGAAAGATTTACTCTAGTTAATATGAGTCTTTAATGTCACGGGCTAATAATAAAAAATATTCAGTACCCCAAGAGTGTCAAAAACATGAATAGGAGGACCAGGGACAAGATAATCCGAATCAGGAACAGGCCAACGACTCTCCACTTTTATAATGTCTTGAGCCTCCGGCACTCTCTTTCTTGCTTTCCGACAACAGAAAAATGGATGTGTTTGCTTTCCTGCAGACAATCTAACATTTTCCTGATAACAAACAACATTGATAGATTTAGACAACTTACAATGACGATTCAATAAAAAAAGAAAAACAACTCAATATATCAGACAAAAACAAAGAGACTGATCCATTAAGAACCCGATCCAACAAAATATATAACATTGTATACTTCATATTTTGTCCACCATTAGATTAGATTGGTTTAGATCCAAGGCCCTAAGGGTCAATATAAAAAAAATACTCATGTTCCCCCGATCAAGCTTCAAATAGATCTTAGCCCTCCCTAGTCTCGAATTCGGAACCAACTCCTCTTCTGTGGATTCGGCACTCACAGTATCGCAACCGTCCTATGTAGACCTGTCAATGGACCGGATTCTTATTTGAATCCGATCCAACCCGAAGTAAGTCGAAAATGGATGGGGTTTTTTAATCCGATGATCCGATAATGGTATGAATCTGATAGCCCGTTTACTTAATGGATCAGATTAGGATATAGCCATATCCAATCCGTATCCGATTCGTTGAGAAATCTAATGATATGTTCCGACATAATACAAATTTCACCTAAAAAATATATAATATTTGTGAGTGAATATAATGATAAAAGCATTAATGGTGAGGACACCAAAGCCACGTGTCCAATTTCACAGGTCTAATCAAGCCGACATCGAAAAACCACCCATGTGGTCTGACTTTGGCTTGGAGAGGAGGCTTGCTTGGGGTGTGCAAAAAACCGACCAAACCAATTAACTGAACCAAACCAAGATAAATCGAGCGGTTTGGGTTGATTATTATTATATATGGTTTGGTTTGGTTTTAGATTTAAAAAAAACCAACCTGGTTGGTTCGGTTCAAGTATATAGTAAATGGAATCCGAGCCAGACCGAACCAAACCAACTCGAGTTAAGGGTTTAAAAAACCTAACCAAATTATAGTATCAATTGAATCCGAACCAACTCGCGATAGAGAAGCAACTCTTATGTAGTACCATAGGCTTGCCTAAAAATCCCTACCCAATGCCTATGTCCCCTCTAAAATCCCCTCCTTTCCTCTCTCTATCTTTCGGAGACGATCAGTGCAAGCGATCAATCCCACGACCTGATGAAACCAACCCTCCAAGCCTAAGGTATAGCTGAGTTTTCCCTTTCCTTTTCACCCCCTTTCTTCATCTCCTTCCTCCTCCCTTGTTCCTTCTCCTCTCAACTTCCTCCTCCCTTGAATCCAGCCCTCCAACTCCAAGGTACAATGTGCGCCTTGCCGAACTACCACACGATGCAACCCCAACGGAGATCGAACAACAGCATAGTGCCACTATCTTCTATCAGGTAACACCCCTCCTTTCTTCTTCTTTCTTTGCATACCTACAGGCTACAACCACAAGTATTAATTAACTACACGAAGTCTAAGTTGTCTAACAGTTGTGGTTGCTAAAAAAAAAAGTCGTCTAACAGTTGTTGATAAGTTTTCGAAAGAAAAAAACTGATGGAACTGATAGAACCAAATAGACCAAAATTGGTTTGGTTCGTTTGCAAATTAGGGAAAACCAACTAGGTTGGTTTGGTTCAAGTTTGAGGACAAACCGATGGAACCGAACAAATGCACACCCCTACGACTTACACATTGGCCCTTGCATAGGTCCACTTGTTGGGGCCCAATAGGCTTTTATTCAAGTGTTTCATTAGGTATTAATTTGTATTCTCAGAGTTAAATTACTGTATATTTACAGCATCCTATTATATATATATATATATATATATATATATATATATATATGGGGGATGCTTAGGTGCGGTCTGCGGTCCGCAGCCGTCCGATACACCCGCCGCGTGCATTGGATGCACGGAGTGGTGCATCGGACGACTGCGGACCGCGGACAGCAGACCGCACCTAAGCATCCCCATATATATATATATATATATATATATATATATATATATATATATATATATATATATATATATATATATATATATATATATATATATATATATATATATATATATATATATGGGGCATGCTATAATGCGGCATGCGGTATGTGCGGCATTGCACTGCAGCCGTCTGATGCACGCGCTGCGTGCATCGCATGCACGCAGCAGTGCATCAGACGGCTGCGGTGCGGTGCCGCAGTTACGGCATGCCGCATTATAGCATTTCTCTCTCTCTCTCTCTCTCTCTCTCTCTCTCTCTCTCTCTCTCTCTCTCTCTCTATATATATATATATATATATATATATATATATATATATATATATATATATATAGGGGCATGCTATAATGCGGCATGCGGTAAGAGCGGCACCACACCGCAGCCGTCTGATGCACCCGCTGTGTGCATCGCATGCACGCAGCGGTGCATCAGACGGTTGTAGTGCGGTGCCGCACTTACCGCATGCCGCATTATATATATATATGGGTCAGGATCGGACGACCCAGCAAATTTTGATCCAGCAAATAACCCAACACCCTAATCGTAGGATTTTGGTTTCAGAATGGGATAATTTTTTGTAGACATGTTGTCTATGGTATGTTGATCATCCTCACAAAAAATCAACACATTCTAAAACCTCTAGGTGCATCAAATGTGCTCTTCAAATCAACGGTTAAAATTGACAGTTGAAAACTGTTGATTTGAATAGCACATTTGATGCACCTAGAGGTTTTAGAATGTGCTGATTTTTTGTGAGGATGATCAATATACCATAGACAACATGTCTACAAAAATCAGCACATTCTAAAACCTCTAGGTGCAGTCGTGCAGATTAGGGTGTTGGGTCAAATATGGGTCAAAATTTGCTGGGTCAGCATATATATATATATATATATATATATATATATATATATATATATATATATATATATATATATATATATATATATTGTTAGACCCAAAGAAGGAAAATAGAAAAATGGAATTTGGGAGTAAAAGACTTGTCTCCACTCAATGGGGCAAATACCCTATATAGCTGTACATGGATAAGGTCACCAAGGGTGAATATACCCCAAAAGGATATTAGTCTAACCTAAGAGGACCAAGTATGTACACACTCTTAACACCCCCCCTCAAACTCAAGGTGGATCATACACCAAAAGTTTGCCTAGGAGAGTACGAAAGCGCTGGATAGTGTGCGTCTTGGTAAAGGAGTCGGCAAGCTGATCGGTAGAAGACACATACGAAAGCGCGAGCATGCCATCCACATAGCGATGGCGCACAAAATGACAATCAAGCTCGATGTGCTTAGTGCGCTCGTGGAACACTGGATTGCTAGCAATTTGGATAGCGCTCCGGTTGTTGCAGTGGAGGGGAGTTGCCGAGGTCAGTTGAACTCCCATATCACCTAGCAGACGGCGCAGCCAGACAACCTCACACGCCGTGCGGGCCATAGCACGATATTCCGCCTCGTTGCTGGAGAGGGAAACGATATCCTGTTTCTTGCTCTTCCAGGAGATGAGCGAGTCACCCAAGAAGATGCAGAAGCCAGTAGTAGAGCGTCGATCAGTAGGATCACCTGCCCAACCCGCATCGGCATAGGTTCGAAGCTCCAAGGAAGAAGATGACGACAGTAATAGGGAATGAGTAACCATACCCCGAAGATAGCGAAAAATCTCAAACTGCTGTTGTAGGTGTCGCTTCAGAGAAACAATGGTGGGGGTTTCATCACCAGTGATGATCATATCGTCAACGTAGAGAAGCAAAATCGCACGACCATTACTAAAGATACGAGTGAACATAGCATAATCATTCAGACTCTCTGTAAAGCCAGCTGCAAGTACGGAGGACCGGAAGCGCTCAAACCAGGCCCGTGGAGCTTGCTTGAGCTCATAGATAGCCTTGCAAAGATGACAGACATGCTGGGGAGGAGTCGAAAGACCAGGAGGAGGCATCATATAAACCTCCTCGGAGAGATCTCCATGAAGAAATGTATTCTTCACATCCATCTGAAAGAGCGGCCAACTGTGGTGAAGCTGAACCAAAACTGAGCCAGTGGTATAGCTGAAAACTGAACCAAAACTGAACCAGTGGTGTAGTTGAAAGTTGAACCAAAAATGAACCAAAACTGTGGTGCAGCTGAACCAAAACTGAACCAGTGGTGTAGCTAAAAACTGAACCAAAACTAAACCTGAAAACTGAACCAAAACTGAACCGGTGAGGTGTCAAATGGACTTAAGTGAAGAGAATCTGACCATAGGTTTGATGGATGGCTGAGATGAGTTGCTGAGATCACCACTTAGTATTTAGGTTTTGTTATTCATCTCTGAGCCGCCGTCTTTCACTTCGCAGCCATCAAACATTGCAGCGAAGATCGGAGTCAGCTGCGATGAGTAGAGGAGTAGCCGATCTTTCACCTCATTCAAAGATCGGAGTCAGCTTGAAGATCTGAAGCAGCTGTAGATGCAGGCTGAAATCCTTGAAGATTTGAAAGTTGCTACAGGATCCTGCTTCCTCTTTGTTGAAATCCGCAGCGATCAATCTTGATGCAAACTTGAAGAAGCTTCGATGAAAAACATCGACCTCGAATCCGGATGCAGATGAAACTTCAATATAAGCTTTGATGAGAACTTCGATCTCGAAGTTGCCGATGCAGGTGTCGATGCAAGCTACTGAAGAAGCTTGGATGAAGATTTCGGTGCTTGGATTGAAGGAAGCTCTACCAGAGACCCATTAGGGCTCTGATACCATGTTAGACCCAAAGAAGGAAAATGGAAAAGTGGAATTTGGGAGTAAAAGACTTGTCTCCACTATATGGGGCAAATACCCTATATAGTTGTACATAGATAAGGTCACCAAGGGTGAATATACCCCAAAAGGATATTAGTCTAACCCTATACAGGACCAAGTATGTACACACTCTTAACATATATATATATATATATATATATATATATATATATATATATATATATATATATATATATATATATATATATATAAAGAGAGAGAGAGAGGAATGTTACAGTGAGCTATGAGCTACGGAAGGAGAAAGTGAGCTACGATCATTTTGACCACCCTAGAAGTTTTGGAATTTTGTGAAAATTGGTGGGCGTGTTATCTAGGGTAACATGATCATCCTCACCAATTTTTAAGAAATTTCAAAACTTCTAGGATCATCAAACAGTAGAAGCTTTATCCACCGTTCGTAGTAACCGTTAATTTTGCTTCTACCATTTGACCACCCTAGAAGTTTTGGAATTCCTCGAAAATTGGTGAGGATGATCATGTTACCATGGACAACACCCCCACCAATTTTTACGAAATTCCAAAACTTCTACCGTGGTCAAAATGATCGTAGCTCATTTTCTCCTTTCGTAGCTCATAGCTCACTGTAACATTCCTCTATATATATATATATATATATATATATATATATATATATATATATATAGGGATGTTACGTTGAACTGTGAACTGCCGGTTTAGAAAGTAAGCTGCGCTCACTTTGACCCCCCTAGAAGTTTTAGAATTTGATGAAATTTGGTGATAGTGTTGTCTAGGGTAAGATGATCATCCTCACCAATTTTCAACAAATTCTAAAACTTCTAGGGGGCTCAAATAGTCGAAGCAAAATCTGTCGTCCGCAGTCACCGTTAAAATCTACAGATTTTGCTTCGACCATTTGACCCCCCTAGAAGTTTTTGAATTTGATGAAAATTGGTGAGGATGATCATTTTACCCTAGATAACACCCTCACCAAATTTCATCGAATTCTAAAACTTCTAGGGGGGTCAAAGTGAGCGCAGCTCACTTTCTCCTCCGGCAGCTCACAGCTCACTATAACATTCCTCTCTCTCTCTCTCTCTCTCTCTCTCTCTCTCTCTCTCTCTCTCTCTCTCTCTCTCTCTCTCTCTCTCTCTATATATATATATATATATATATATATATATATATATATATATATATATATATATATATATGTTACGAAGAGAGGGGGAGAGAGAATAGGATTGGGGAGAAAATCTCCTTGTATTATCTCATTGAACTCAATTGCATTACATAAGACTACCTCTCTTTATATAGAGAGAGTACGCACACCATTATGTTACCACAACCGAGGTGGGACTAATAGAATACTAACACACTACATCTAATACCCCCCGTCAAACTGATGTAAGGTATAAACCGACATCAGTTTGCTTAATAAAAGGAAGGAGAAAGAAAGAAAAAAAAAATTACATCAAATAACCCTTTTTTATGCTGAAAAGTAAAGATAGTGCCAGGACGACCTGCAAGCAAGTCGTCCTGGAAACCCGATTGACCTGCAAGCAGGACAACCGGGGGAACCCGGCCAACCTGTAAGCAGGTCAACCGGGGGAATTGGCAATGATCACAAAGGATCGGAGCGAAGGAAGCCGACGATGATGGAAGCCGGCAATAACGAAGGCCGAAAGGAGAGAGATCGGCTAAGAAAATGTGTGAATACATGAGACCTCATAGGAGGCAAGCACCCGGCCGAAGCAAGTACTTGACACCTCTTAAAAGATCTCAATCATCACAGACAAAGAAGAAGGAGAAGATGAAGAGTCGTAGCTCTGATAGGGTCACATGACCAAGGAAAGAAAGAGGATCCAAAAGCCGGCACAAAACAAGTGTGACCGGAACTAAAGAGGATCAAAAAGCCGGCACAAGACAAGTGTGACCGGAAAGAGAAAAGATCCAAAAGCCGGCACAAAACAAGTGTGACCGGAACTAGAAAGGATCTAAAAGCCGGCACAAGACAAGTGTGACCGGAACGAGAAAAGATCCAAAAGCCGGCACAAAACAAGTGTGACCGGAACTAGAAAGGATCTAAAAGCCGGCACAAGACAAGTATGACCGGAACGAGAAAGGATCCAAAAGCTGGCACAAAACAAGTGTGACCGGAACTAAAGAGGATCTAAAAGCCGGCACAAGACAAGTGTGACCGGAACGAGAAAGGATCCAAAAGCCGGCACAAAACAAGTGTGACCGGAACGAGAAAGGATCCAAAAGCCGGCACAAAACAAGTGTGACCGGAACTAAAGAGGATCTAAAAGGTGCAAGGCGGATCGGTAGGGCGCAGAACGCAAAAATACCAAGGCGCAAGGGCACAGAGCGAGGCGATGGGGCAGGCGAATCGACAAAGCGCAAGGGCATAGGGTGCTAAGCGGGCTGACAAAGCGCAAGGCGCAGCGGGTTGACTGATAGAGTGCAGGGCGCAAGGAGAGTGCAAGCAGCGAGGGGATGGCCGGGAGCGCCAGATCTGGCCCCCCGTGCTATTGTGCCGGAGACAGGACGCGGGCACAAGAGGTGGAGCGGCAGCTCGAGTGCAGGGTCGCAGAGAGAGCGCAACAGATCAGAGCGCAAGACGAAAATGGGATGAACCGGCCAGGTATGGAAGGGCCGGATCGGGTGGCGAGATGCTATGAGCACAGGATCCGGGCGGCGCAAAGGGCCAGGTGAAAGAGGGTCGGATCGGGTGCAGAGGGCCGTGTCGGGTCGGATGCAGCAGATCATAGACGGCAGTCCGGTGTAAAGCACAAGTGCAGCAAATCAAAAAACGCAGCCATCCGATGCAAATCGGATGACTAGGATCATTTATATAGAGAGAGTACGCACACGGCCAGGGTCGGAGGACAGGATCAGCTCAGACGGCAAGGGACGGTTGTGATCAACTAAAGGTCGGATGAGGTGAAAGTGGCTGGATGATGGACGGCTGTGATCAAACCGGCGAGAGAGAAGGGGAATAAAAGAGAGGGACTCTATGTGTAGGGATACACAGTGGTAGAGGGGACTCATGTGTAGAGACACACAACTAGATGTCCTGATAAGGGGATCACGGGGGTCTTACACGGGAAAAACACCACCGGGACACACAGGGACACAAGTAGGTGTCTACTGTGTGTCCCTATGCCAACTCGTTTAAGAAAAGGAAAGAGAGAGAGAGAGATTTAATAGAGAGAGGAGATCGGATCGGAAAGAGAGAGAATGGAAAGAGGGAACGGAGAGAAATCCGGGAGAGAGAGAGAGAAGTCCGGAAGAGAGCGAGAGAGTCGGAGACGGGAGAGAAATCCGGAGATCCGGCGACGGCGAGTGGCAGGCCGGCGGGTGCAGGTCCGTCGGGGTCCGGATGCAGGCGGACGGCGAGCACGAGGACCAGCAGGCGGATTGCGGGCCGGAGCAGGCGGATGGCGGGCCGGAGCAGCCGGTGGTCGGTGATCGGGGCACGCTGGGAGGAGGAGGGCGACGGCCGGAGTCCGGCGTGGGCGATTCGACGAGGCAGGCGACCGACACGTCGGATCTGGGGGAGGAAACCAGATCGGAGCAGGGCACGACGATCGGAGTTCGCAGGGGAGACCAAAGGCGCCGACAACAAGGGGAAGATCGGATCTGATGGCGCAGGGTTCCGACAAGTCTGCAAGCGACGGATCCGATGGGTCTGCAAGCGACGGATCTGATCGGCGCGGGTCACCGAACACGAGAGAGGAGGACCGACCGGCGGCAGAGCACAGTCGTTCGGCGCAGGGCCGTCGGGGTCCGGATGCAGGCGGACGGCGGGCTCTGGTGCCGGTGCAGCGAAGACCGGTGCAGGGCGCAGCGAGCGGCTCCGACGGGCACGGTGCAGGGCCTGGATCGGTTCGGGCGCGGCGAAGACCCGTGCCCCGGCGGGAACGATCGGCCCTGGATCAGGCTCCGATGCAGGCGGACGGCGGGCTCCGGTACCGGTGCAGCGAGCGGCTCCGACGGGCGCGGCGAAGACCGGTGCAGGGCGGGGACGACCGGCAGGCCGACGGGCGCAGTGGGCCGGCGTAAGCAGATGGCCGGCGCGCAGGGAGGAGGTTCATCGGAAGGCCGGATCTCAAGCTCGAAGGGCCAGAGCTAAATCCCGACCGGATCTCGACCGTCCAGCCCCCCGTCTCAGCCGTCTATGCTGCGCCGGAGAGGAAGACAAGGGTCCTCGTAACGGTGCCGCTGCTACGCATGAGAGAGAGCGGCACGAGACGGCGACCGCACCATATCGATCAGGTATTTAGGAGAGAGAGACGGGAAGAAAAAAAAATTTATTTTTCCCGGCCTCCTCGATGTCGTCGACGACGACCGAGGAGGCCGAGGCCGGAGAGGAGAGCGTCGCACCCCTAAGCAAGGGTTGGCTCTGATACCATGTTACGAAGAGAGGGGGAGAGAGAATAGGATTGGGGAGAAAATCTCCTTGTATTATCTCATTGAACTCAATTGCATTACATAAGACTACCTCTCTTTATATAGAGAGCTTACGCACACCATTATGTTACCACAACCGAGGTGGGACTAATAGAATACTAACACACTACATCTAATAATATATATATATATATATATAAAGAGAGAGGGAGAAATATTAAAATGCGGCGTGTGGTGCGTGCAGTGTCGCACCGCAGCCGTCCGATGCATCGCTGCGTGCGTGCAACACACCGGGCGGGCGCATCGGACAGGCTACGGTGCAACATCACATGCCCCGCACGCCACACCGTAATAGCCCTCATATATATATATATATATATATATATATATATATATATATATATATATATATATATATATATATATATATATATATATTGGATGCCTATATAAAGGGCCTAAGGATTCCATTATGAACAATAATTGGTTTATTGAATAAAAATTATGCTTGTTTGATAAATTCTCTTGTGAGAGGAAACCCATCGCCGGTGTGAGACCGGATTCAGCGTGAGGCCAAGGGCAAGAGTCCCCTCTCTTTCTATCTCTCTCTCTCTCTCTCTCTCTCTCTCTCTCTCTCTCTCTCTCTCTCTCTCGTTCTGCGTGTGTGACCAGCCGACGAGGCCGCCCCTACTCCCCTTCGATATCATCAACCCATGATAGTCCCGACCACCAGCCATGCCTAGCCGACAGACCCACCAACAATAGTGCCAGTCACTAGGCCCACCAGCGGCACCACCATGCCAGCAGGCCCACCATCCACCGACAGCTTCTGTCAGACCAACTGAGCCCGACAAGCCCACTGGTGAACCCGCCGACTTCCTTGGCTGCCCCAATAGAATATTATAGTGTCTTCCTACATCGTTGATGTATGTGCCGTGCTCGAAATTGCTCATATTCTTTGCCAACTTTGTTAATCGATAAAGAGCTCAGAGAATCCAACTTGGGGAACGTTTTGATCATCCAAAATTCATCAATTTGAATCCTTTTGGTGCTCGGATGCATCCTGCATACACGATTTATATACCTATAAAACCCCGGTGAGAACATTCCTACTAGCAATCCATCATTAGTTTAATTTTCTATGCCTTTATTGTTGGTTTGTTATAGGAAACATTATCTAGCATGTGTGTGTTCTTACTTTGATTTGAGCCTGATTGTTGATTGAAATCCTTTAAGGTAATTTGATTTTTAGATTAATCTTTGAACTATCCTAGTCAAACAGAAATCTCTTGATTTCCCAAATAGTCGAGCTTCTTTAAAATATTTATTTTGTGTGACACCACGTGCTTGTAAGTAAACTTGTTTTGGTCATAATATTATTTCCTCTCAAATTTCCACATAATATCTAGTGGATCAATTAAACTTTATACTCTAAATATTTATGAGTTAATTGTTGAATCTTCCATCATCTGTTGAGGTTTGAACTAGTGTCATATAACATCTTTGCAATCAGAGCTCTAAGTTTTGGTTATGAAAATTTTGCATTGTCATCATCATAATATCATCCCTAGTACACCTCTTGCAAGAACCTCAGAAGTGGTAAGACCTCTCATATAGAAGAACAATGAACTTGAATGCATAAGATCTCACAAGAATTGAGATCACACAAAAAGAGGCAATCGCAAGTCACCCCACCCTAATGTTCAACGCTAAGTTATATTGTTATTCACAACACCCACAATTATTGAACTATCATCAGCAACACCATCAGTTCATGTGAAGGCAAATATTACATATATGGAAGGAACATTATCTTAGCCATATTGAGTTTCGTTTTACAGTTTTAATAGAACTTCAAAAAATCTAATAGTGTTATCTCAATTACTTTATGAAATGTATAGGGTCTCACAAGATTTGAGGTGACATAAAAAGAGGCAATGGCAAGTCACTTGTTAAAGTTCAGAAGTCATCTTCTTTGTACTGTACTACTGTGTGAAAAACCAACCAAGTAGGCTAGTAGAGGATTTCATGTATCGAGTTTGACCTTTTTCATTCAACTAGTATTATATGAACCTAGTGTTTTCATAGAAGACAAGCTTCGAAAAACAGAAAATAGCTATAATTATGTATATTATATTGCGTGTGTGTACACTAAATGATAGAAGAAGTAAAGAGTATATTCCCAAGTATATCCAACCAAGACATTCAGGTTTTTGACATATTTGCACTCGAATGTTTATCATTTTAAATTTTTAATAAACTGTTATCCCAAGACATCCGTCCCATCCCGAGCAGAGAATGACAGGACTTTGTTTTGTTCGGGAACGGGAAGTCTTTAGGTCACTCATTAGTCCAGGGTTTGCCTCTCCTTTTTCAATAGCGATATTGAAAAATGCATTCGACTTTCGAGAAAATATAAGAAAACGATCCTTTGTTTGACATCACTTATCATTACCTATTTCTAAATTTTTTTGAGAACATCCCCAGGCTTCTTCCTCCACAGTAATGCAGGTGAATCGACAAGATCAATGGCTATTGGGCTATCAGTCTCTGCCTTCACAGCTGGATCAACGCTCCAATGAGGGATGTTGGAATAGGAAAGGATGGTGGGTCTGGTGTCATTAGAACTATCTTAATCGTCATTATAAGTTCATCTGACAACAAATATCACCTTTGATGGACGAAATTGTTGAGTGAATATTAAGTTCTAATGTTTTCCCAACCCCTGTGCTTAATTGGCACCAGTGATTTTATAAGATATTAGATTAATATATGTAGTGATTTTCATGCAAATGTCATTTGGAGAAATTATGTTATAGTCATAATCAAAGGATGCTTGCATGACGGAACATATATCGATGTATGACTATACAGAATTGTTCACAAGTATCAAGTTTGATTAGCGTCTATGGTCCATACATACTACCTTATATAAGGAGAAAACCATGGGGTTGTTTGGATGCCTGGATAATCTACACCAGAATAATGTCACCAGAGCATCCTCTAGTAGATAAAATACCTTGCTGAGGGTGCCAGATTGGTAATTTGTTTGGGGAGAGACTCTCCAAGCATTTCAAAAGGTGACATGGATATCCCGACTATCTAGCATTTGTGTGATCTCCATTAAGTATAGCCCTTTGCACCTTCTCCCATATTACATTACTCTTCTTGCCAAAAAACTCAGTGCCAGCTAATTTACAATTGAAAATGCTGATCGCCTAGCACATTCTATCATTTTATAGCATGCCTAGGCATTCAAACACCCTCAAAACAGCTATTGAAATATTATTTACTAATCAAAGTGAAGGTACTATAAAATTATAAATTAGTTGAAAATATAGAAGAAAATATATTGAGCATCCATAACATCCAAGAAATAAATTTATTGATGGATAATAAAGTAAAATGTTAAATAGTACCTCTGCAGCTATTTTTGCCTCCAACCAGAGATCAAGCACAGGTTGGCTCATATGCAGACTTTGACCATCAAGATTCTTAGTAGCATCAGAGTTGTTGTTTGTTATCCTCTGCTGAGAATGTGACCCACTGGAGTCAGGGCCATGTGATGTTGCAGCCTTTCTAGGTGTAGCTTGGCCATTCTTCTTATTCTTCAACTGACTACAGTTCTTTTTACCTTCCAAAATGTATCTAGAAATCAAATCTTACTATTTCATTTTCCATTGAGAAGTAAAGGAAAAGAACAGTTCTAAGAGTACCAAATTTTTAGCAAAGCTTTTCAACTTGATTACAAGCTAGCGGCATTTAAAGAGACGATAGGAGGATTTATATTGATTCAATCAGTTTTTTAGGTATAGTAGAAAACGTAAACATTAAACAGCAGAGAAGCACATGAGAGATTTTAAGTCTGAAATTAAAGATATAAGAATGGCTAACATGTTGCATGAGTCGTCAAAGATCATGCGAAACAGATAGTAGAAAGATATTCAGATCTTCAAGACTAACACTGAAAACACTGATGTAAAAAAAAATATCAATAATTAGACAACTAATAATTTGGTCAAATTATTCACAGCCAAAGTTTAGCAAAATGTTCAGTGATAAATGTGCAATGTAATGAATTGGTTAACAATGTTTGCCTTACTGAACCATTGGTCTCCCCGAGGAATGGGAATAGGGTCCGGTCTGATACACTTAGCAGATCAGACTTGAATCTGATTTGAATTAGTGGATGAGTACCAGACTTGAATATGATGACAATGAGTAGAAAAGAAATGACATATTGCATGCACACCTTGGTCATCAGAACTAATCATAGACATGGAACAGGGTCAGAATGTAGGGGCCATTAGCAGATCAGACTTCATATTTGCATACGTTCGACATCTATACATCTGCTCATACAAATAAAAAAATGAAGTTTCCAATTCAATACATTCACCTACTTTCTTTGATTTCATTTCTAGGAGAGTAAAAGTTCCTTTTAGACATGTGGGAAAATTCACCAGAAAAATACAGCAAACATATATTTATAAGTTCAACATTTATTTGACAGGTGCATAGAGGTTCACATGTAAAAGGAGACAATGATTAATAGCAGTATAACTTATTGTCAACAAGATTTGAACGCGTGTCTCCTGCAAGTCAGGTTTTTTTTTGCCTATGATATTTTAAGATGTTTCATCCTCTTTATCTTTTCATGTGACACCTCGTATTAGTATTAGCTGTGGCTTCTTTTACACTCCTCTAAGGGCCATACTCAACTTTTACCTTATACTTTTCTTGATAGTTTTGGCTTCATCCATCTTACCTCTTTCAAAGTCTTAATCCAGTGCATCTAGTTTTAAACAGTATGCATGCCTCTAGTTGGAGTGTGGAAAATCTTGAGACACGCTGTATGAGGACAGTGAATCAAGTGTGAGGCTGTACTAAAATATGAAAGCTTAGCAACATACAATCGCCTAATTTGCCAGCAATCATAGGCATGATCCCCGCTCACGAATACACTTTGACAAAATTCATTAAAATCCTTTGAAATGTGGAACTATGTCTTGCGGTGACCAAGAGAACCAAGAGAATTTCTTGATGATAGCCAAATTACATAAAACCAGTTCTGCTTACTCCTCGTTGCTGGAGAGTATCCTGTAAACGGGAAGTGGGAGGTTTATAGAATACAGAGCACGCACTGATGCACCACATGTGCCATCTTGTCATTATTTTCCTCAAAGAAGTGGCCCCACTTGAAATCAGGTATATCTTAAGGCAATGATTGCCCGATTATCGGTAATAAAAATCAACCCGGTCAGCTTTATATGTACGCAAGTCTCTTCCTCTGAGGAGAAAGATAGGCAGTGAATTTACTTGAAAAAACAGGTGTATTAGGTGGCAGAGGTTAACTCATCAGATTTTATGAGCTTGCAATATGCGAATTTCTCAGAGGGGCTGAAGCATTTGGCAGGGAATTCATTAGAAAATCCCATTTTTTGTAAAGGCTATAGCATTTTTTGGTTGGCCGGCAGGCCAGGGTGCCGGGTCTGGCTGGCCAGCCCTAGTGTCGGGGCTGCCAGGTCTTCCGTCTACAGATTTGTTCGCACTTTGGCTTCCCGTTGCATCTTCCAGAGAGCTTGAGTGCCTTCGACACGCGTGCATTGACGAGCAGGTCTCGTGTTCTAACCGTCGGGACGTCGAACTTCTTTCTTCTTCTTTTTCTTTCTTTCATTTTTTCTTCTTTTTCCCGGCTAGCCCTACTTGTTACTAGGGCTAGCCGGCTAGGGTACCAGGGTTGGCTAGCCATGGTGCTTTGGCTGGCCAGCCCTAGTGTCAGGGTTGGCCAGGTCTTTCGTCTAGGGTTTTGTTTGCACTTGGCTTCCCGTAGCATCTTCGTGAGAGATTTGAGTGCCTTCAACACGCGTGCATCGACGAGCGGGTCTCGTGTTCTGACCGTCGAGACGTCAGCATGTCGGACTTCTTTCTTTTATTTTTTTCTTTCTTCTTTCTTCCTAGCTGGCCCTGCTTGTTGCTGGGGCTGGACAGCCAGGGTACCAAAGATGGCTGACCCTGGTGCAGGAGTTGGCCAACCCCTATGTTGGGCCGGTCCGGTTAGTTTTTTGGACTTGCCTTCACACGGGGCCTATGTTAGCGTCGTATCGAGATCACATGAGGACTTGTGTTGTCATAGAGCTCACATGAGGACTTTAGTTGATGTCACGACCATGTGGTCGGGTCATGTTCGGGCTAAGGCATTTTTTGATGCCTACACACACAAAAAAAAAAATCTAGCTCATTCTAAGATCTCTAGGTCCATCAAACAGTGTTCTAAAAAGCGACTTAGGCAGTCGCCGCATAGGCGCTAGAAGGCCCCCCACCGCCTAGCCTAGTCCTACGCGGTGCAGAAAAGCGGCCCAGGTCTCTAGGTGGAGCTAGACAGTCGCCTAAGTGGTCCTAGACAGGGCTAGGCGGGCCTAGGCACAAGAACATGTATAGATGCTATTCTATTATTGATAATTATAAATTTATGATTTGGAATGTACTAACATTATGGATATTGTGATATTATCTAAGATAATATCATGCTTACTTTTGTTCTTGTTAATCTTGGATTTATGGTTATGTAAATGATACATGCTCTTTAAAATAATATTTGGCATAATCTTGAATTTATAATAAGTTAAATATATATATATATAATATCAAAATAATTAAAACAAACAAAAACGCCTAGGCATCGCCTAGACGGCCTAGGCGCTAGAAGGTCCCCCACTGCCCGACTAGCGCCTAGCGCTTTTTAGAACATTGCCATCAAATGTGCTCGGCTTTTGTCAATCATTCATTTGATGCACCTAGGTGCATCAATTTGAGGAGCACCATTTATGCACCTAGAGGTCTAAGAGTGAGCTAGATTTTTTATGTTTGCTATCAAAGGGGAGGTGATCATTCTCGGAAAAAATAATAATAATTTAAAACCTCTAGATGATCGGCTGAACGTTAGCCTAACATGCGGCGGCCTCTCTGTATCACTATAGTATATGAAATAGGGAGTATGGTCCTCCCATGATCCCATCCACCGTACACGCCGGTTCTCCCCTCTAAAAAGATGCAACTTAATACAATTCAATCAAGTTGAAACACATTCAACGGTAGTCTGCTATCTACAAAACATACATTTTTTTGGAATGCTAAAAATGATAATCGACATATGAATTTTTTCATTTTTTTTTCTTGATCTCTATTGGGAGGGGTTAACCCAAGTTAACCAAGACCTAACTCAGGTTGAAAGGTACCACATGGCACATTTTTAGAAAGGAGGGATTGGCTTGTACGATGGACGGGAGGACCATACTCCCTATTCCCATAAATAAATATATATATATATATATGGGAAAGGGGAGCCTGGACCTGAGGTGTAGTGCCATTGCTGCACCTCAGGCATTGTTTTACCATTCTAAAAGTTTTGGAATTTGATGAAATTTGGTAAGGGTGTTGTCTAGGGTAAGATGATCATCCTCACCAATTTTCATCAAATTCCAAAACTTCTAGAGGGGTCAAATGGTCGAAGCAAAATCAGCTGTCCGCAGTCACCATTAAAATCTGCAGATTTTGCTTCGACCATTTGATCCCCATAGAAGTTTTGGAATTTGATGAAAATTTGTGAGGATGATCATCTTACCCTAGACAACACCCTCACCAAATTTCATCAAATTACAAAAGGTGCAGCGTCGTTGCTGCACCTCGGGTGCAGGCTCCCCGCCCCCTATATATATATATATATATATATATATATATATATATATACACACACACACACACACACACACACACACACACACACACACACACACACACACTAGGTCCCTCAAATTCTTTTGTCGGGCAAGATAAGCATGCTCGACATCGGGCAAGATAAGCATGCCCGACGTCGGGCAATTGAACCGTATTGTGTGTGTGTGTGTATATATATATACACACACACACACACACACACACACACACAGTAGTGATGCATATGTGCCTGTTGGCACACCGCCACCTCCCGCAGCCATGGTTGCCTTCGGTGGCACTCCCTGGTTGCCTCTAGCGGTAATGATCATCGCCGTGTGAATCGTACTCGTCTTTTCGTCATTTTTTTTTTTTTTTGAAAACGGGGTTTTATTCACTGGAAGAGAGGAGTTAATTACCGTGTATATATGTGAGAAAGGGAGTTAATTACCGTGCATACATGTGAGAAAGGGAGTTAATTACCGTACATATATGGGTCGAAGGGAGTTAATTGGCATACGTGTGTGTGTGTGTGTATATATGGGGAGGGATACTCTTACTTATAGAATCTTACTTATGCAATTACACACCACCTTTTACCTATCCTAGAGGTTTTAGAATTTGATGAAACTTGGTGGGGATGCTATCTATGGCAAGTTGATCATCCTCACCAAAAATCATCAAATTCTATAATCTTTAGGGGCATCAACTATGCTATTCAAATTAAAGGTTAAAATAAACGGTCGATAAAGATTCTAACATTTGATGCCCCAAGAGGTTATAGAATTTGATGATTTTTGATGAGGATGATCAACTTGCCATAGATAGCATCCTCACCAAGTTTTATCAAATTCTAAAACCTCTAGGGTAGGTAAAATGCAATGTGTAATTGCATAAGTAACCATTCCGTAAGTAAGAGTATCCCTGCACTATATATATATATATATATATATATATATATATATATATATGGGCAGGGATACTCTTACTAATGGAATCTTACTAATGAAAGTTACAAATCGTCTTTTACCTAACATAAAGGTTTCAGAATTTGATGAAACTTGGTAGGGATGCTCTCTATGGCAAGTTGATCATCCTCACCAAAAATCATCAAATTCTATAACCTCTAGGGGCATCAAATGTTAGAAGCTTTATCGATCGTTCATTTTAACACTTAATTTGAATGACATTTTTGATGCCCCTAGAGGTTATAGAATTTGATGATTTTTGGTGAGGATGATCAACTTGCCATAGAGAGCATCCCCACCAAGTTTCATCAAATTCTGAAACCTCTAGATAGGTAAAAGGCGATTTGTAACTTTCATTAGTAAGATTCCATTAGTAAGAGTATCCCTCCCCTATATATATATATATATATATATATATATATATATATATATATATATATATATATATATATATATATATATATATATATATATATATATATATATATATATATATATATATATATATATATATATATATATATATATATATAGGGCTGTTACAGTGAGCTATGAGCTGCCGGGGGGGGAAAGTGAGCTGCGGATATTTTGACCCCCCAAGAAGTTATGGAATTTGATGAAATTTGGTGAGGTTGTTGCCTAGGATAAGATGATCATCCTCACCAATTTTCATCAAATTCCAAAACTTCTAGGGGGGTCAAATGGTCAAAGCAATTTCTACAGATTTTAACGGTGACTGCGGATATATATATATATATATATATATATATATATATATATATATATATATATATATATATATATATATATATATATATATATATATATATATATATATATATATATATATATATATATTATATATATATATATATATATATATATATATATATATATATATATATATATATATATATATATATATATATATATATATATATATATATATATATATATATATATATTCTCTCTCTCTCTCTCTCTCTCTCTCTCTCTCTCTCTCTCTCTCTCTCTCTCTCTCTATATATATATATATATATATATATATATATATATATATATATATATATATATATATATATATATATATATATATATATATATATATATATATATATATATATATATATATATATGTACGCCAATTAAATCACTTTCTTAATTGGCATAGGGAGATTGAAATTTCAAATTAAATTTTTAAAAGACAGTTAAGATGAATCGCACTTGTCTTTGTGCATATGTTTCATCGACAGCCCAGATATATCTTTTATCTTATGTTATATATCTGGGTCGAATGCCTAGTCCTTTATTATTATTATTATTATTATTATTATTATTATTATTATTATTATATGGAAAGGGGTTGGTGAATTTGAGTTCACAAATGATCGGTGAACCAATATAGTTATTGTGCCATGTGTCCACTAGAAAGGCACAAGGCATTAAGGACAAGGAGACAAGCATTTATTGTCTCTTGTACTAGCAAAGGAGAGAATAGATAGTACCAAAAAAGAGAAAAAAACGTGCACATGTGGCTGTGTGTGTGTGTGAAGCTCACCTCAATATCAATAATGATGATGATGAACTTCTCTTGCATTTTCCTTTACATAAATCTTCATCAGTTCTATTGATGAACTAAACGATTTCTTCTCACAGACAATTTATAATAATAAAAAAAAACTCCTTGTGCATTAGTATTTTAGGCAAAAATCATGTTCATAAACTAAAATGAGCATCTCATTTCAAAACATCAAACTAGTTTGTTAGTTGAACTTAAAAAGCTATTGCTCTCAGAATGTCCTAGAACACTTGATGCAATATACGAAATGGTCCCCCTGATGAAATTTGATCAAAGGCAAACTGTTATTAGTTGTCGAGAAGTTCCTTTGTAATTTTACTATAGGCTCATGTGCAAGCACAGCTTAGCATTGCAGGTGAGCTATAAAACGACTACAGTTATACTAAAGACCAATCATAACCAGACAGATGCAACAATATATACTTACTGGCCGTGGATTCTGAAACTTTGGAGTGCTTGCTATTTCTTGCTTTTAAAGATACTGCATCTTGCTGCTCTTTTTTCTGCTCCTCTTGCGAACTATTTCCCAAAACCTTTGGAGAAAAGTCAGAATCTGAGTTAAAAAAGAAAAAGTAATTTAGCAAAGATGTTTCTGATACTTACTCTCGAGGAATGACACTAAAGAACCCAGATTCCACATATAATAAAATAACTATATATGAAAGGAAAAATAATAATATGGCAAGATATGTCATTCTGCAAGTAGACGTATGTTTAACTTACCGACAAAGACCAAAGATTTTTTATTTCTTGCACTTGATCTCCGTGCTTCTTTGCTGGTGACTGGAGACTGAACAAATTGTGAAAATATCATGTCATGCATGT
Organism: Chamaelirium japonicum; assembly: GCA_947650365.1. Lineage (NCBI taxonomy): Eukaryota > Viridiplantae > Streptophyta > Magnoliopsida > Liliales > Melanthiaceae > Chamaelirium > Chamaelirium japonicum. The sequence goes on along the minus strand of OX393553.1, from coordinate 39,778,806 downwards.
ATAAAACCTAAACTTATGAGGACATCGAGCAAATGTGTGATTAGATAGAAAACAAAAATGTGATATCTAGTCCAGGGGCTAAATTATAATTAGGGTTTTGGTAGCGTTCAGTTTCTAGATTTGAGTTCTTTAGATTTAATTTTCAGTCCCCATTCAACCAAATTTAAAAAGTCTTAGATGGATTGTAAGGATTTATTTTGGAATAAATATCCTATTTTCGGATCTTGTAACGGACACAAGACACAAGTATTGGGGGTCATAATTTGATATTTGTTTTCCGTCCAGAAATTGGCATATGAGATATCTACTTCATCATATCAAACACCGATTTCAATTGAACTCAAGATCAATTTAAAATGGTGTTCGAGATGTAGATTCCATCCAAAGGATCCAGCATCCCAATTGCTGAGTTCAGTTGCTGCTGGGGGGAAAAATCGGCCGAAATGGTGGCGACAGTATCTGTTGAAGTTGGTCCCTTGAAACCCTGACCCAATGACTTGAAGGACAGCACGCGAGACACAGTTGCTCGGGCGAACCTGTGTAGGGTTCTACGGACAAAACTTCTACCGAAGTCACTCGGGCAAACTATGGCCTCTCCCGAGCGAATCAGACCTAACAGTGCGGGTTCGGGTCACAGTTTGGATGTTTTTGGCTACATGTTTGGTTGTTTCGGGAGTCCAATGGCTATGCGTTTGCCCCATTAAAAGAGGAGGGGGGGCATGGAGGCTCTAGGGCAACACCGGAAACCATTGGAAAGGTGGGGAAAGCTTCAAATCGCAGTGGAGGCTTGAGCTCATCCACGAAGAAGAGAGGCTCGCGGAAGATAATGGGGGGGGGGGGGCACCGACACAGCTCTCCCCCGGGGCTCTTGGATGCTCGAGAGAGCATAGCGATGGTTCTTCTGAGGTAAATGGTGAAGTCAATGATCACATGTCGTGGTGTACCGTCGTTCTTGGTCTGTGAAGGTTGGGATTAGGGCTTCGTGGTAAACCCTGGAGAAGACATGAGATTGAAGAGTGCTTGGTCGAAGTGGATCAGAGGGATTGACGAACGACGAATCCGATGAAGGAAGAGCATGGCACTCTTCCTTGTTTCTCGTGCTCGGTGTTCTTGTTGATCAACTCATCGTCCTGGTTTTTTGTGAAAGCCGATGAATCCCTACAACATCTGGATCTTGTGTGTAATCCTCATAATTTTACTTCTATTATGTGATTAATAGAAGAGATCTCCCACTCCCCACTTGTGGATTAGCCCTGATTTGGGTGAACCACATTTAATCTGTGTGTGATTTGTCTATGTGTTTATTTATTTCTTGTCTTGATGAATTATTCTGTATGACATGATAGATTCTATGCACTAACCTTATGGTTGGAGATCCGCTTCCATTGTGGAGAACCCTCAAATCCCCAACAAATTGGTATTTGAGTAGACGACTAATGAAGACGGAGTAGATGGCTGAACATGGTTTCCATGGGGATGAAGACGGAGTAGACGGCTGATGAAGATTAAGAAAAGATAGATATGAAGGTGCTCGTGATGTTTTTTATTGGTTCGTCGACACCGATGGATCGACTCTCGAAAAATGTTCCTAGTTGGGCGGCTTTTGTTAGTCACCCTGTGGGCTAGTCTGAGACCGATGGATCGTGGCGGAACAATGTCTGTGTTGGGGGTTTGTGTTAGTCTTCCTGAGTGCTGATCTGAAAGCTACGAATAATGGCAGAATAATGTCCGAGTTGGACGTCTTGTGTTGGTCTTCCTGAGGGCTGATTCGAGTATCGCGATGACACTATCTTGTGCGAGTGCCGGATCGAGGGGGAGCACCTCAATGGGGCACGTAGTCATCATCAATCGACGACTTGTCCAGGCACCGACAAGTGGGCCTGATGGAGAAGCCTACAAATGGATGAAGCTTGAAGAAGGCGCTAACGGGTGCCTAGTGTTTGAGCACCGCTACCGAGAGGTGATTCCAGAGCATCGACTGTTGATATTGCAACGGGCGTCGACCGGAGCTGGCCGAAAAGTAAGGCTTGTGTCTAGAAGATGCTAGATTTGATCTCTCTCGGTGTGCTTGATTTTGATGGTTGTAGGGTATTCAGTTCGAGGTGGAGATATACAAGGTACACGGAGTAGTCTGGAGCGCACAGGTGCATCTTGGTTGTTTGAAACTTCCTGGATTAGTGGAGTTCATGTGCTCGTTAGAACTTCCTGGCTTGGTGGAGTTTCTGTGGATTCTATAGCATGGTGAAGGTAGAAATTAAGACCTTATGGTGTCGTAGGAATTAGGTGTAAGCTCGAGTCTACACCACTAGCAGTGGTGTTTCTACTAGGCCGCAGGGGGAAGGGGTGTAAAAGAGGGGAGATCTTGAGTCATGGGGTAGCGATGGCGATAGCAGAATTTTCGGGGTGTTGGGTTTCAAAGGTCCAAGGTGGAGATTGTTGAAGTTGACCCCTTGAAACCCTGACCCAAAGGATAGCATGTGAGACAGAGTCGCCCGAGGAACGGTTGCCTCACTCGGGTGAACCTGTGTAGGGTTCTGAGGCGAACTGTGGCCTCACCCGAGCGAATCGGGCTTGGCAATGCGAGTTCGGGTCACGGTTAAGGTGTTTTTGCTACGTGTTTGGGTTGTTTCGAGAGTCTTCCCCTTATAAAGGGGGGGGGGGGCATGGAGGCTCTAGGGCAACACGGAAAACTATCTCAAATGTGGGGAAAGGTTGAAATCGTGAGGCTTGAGATCGTCTACAAAGAAAAGAGGCTCTTGGAAGAGAAGGAATGATCGAGGGGCCGCACGCCACGGTGCTTCCCTCGGGGCTCTTGGATGCTCAAGAGAGCATGGCGGTGGTTCTTCTTAGGTAGATGATGAAGTCGATGATCGTGTGCCGAGGTGTGCCGTCATTCATGGTCTACGAAGGTTGGGATTAGGATCTCATGGCAAACCCTAAAGAAGACGTGGGATTGAAGATTGCTTGGTCAAAATGAATCAGAGGGAATGAAGAACGACGGATTCGATGGAGGAAGAGCATGGCACTATTCCTCCTTTCTCGTGCTTGGTGTCCTTGTTGATCGCGTCGCCGTCCTGGTTCTTTGTGAAAGCCGGTGAATCCCTACAACGTTTGGACCTCGTGTGTACTTCATATAAGCATGTGTTTGTTATGTGATTAATAGAAGAGATACCCCGCTCTCCGTTTGTGGATTAGCTCTGGTTTGGGTGAACCACGTTACATTTTTGCGTGATCTGTCTCTGTGCTTGTTTATTTCCGATCTTCGAGAATTATTCTGTATGACGTGGTAGATCCTCTGCACCAACCCTATGGTTGGTGATCCGCTTCTGCTGTGGGGGACCCTCAAATCCCCCACATTAGCTACATTTTGGTAGCTTTACATCGATGTGGCATGTCAGAGCCACGGAATTGCAAGTAAGTTTCTGGTAGGATTATTAATTAAGTTAGTAGTATAAACTAAAATATAAAACAGTATGAACAATTGAAGATTCTTGTTCTTATCAATGTGGATTAAACAGCCAAACGAGAAATTTACAGGTTTGAAGTTTCTCCAAAAATATATAGACACTGAATTAATTGCAACATATATTGCCCCTACAATCTTATTCATCGAAGTAACTGGCTTGTTAAGAACCAAAAAATAAAAATAAAAGGCATTATGTACACAAAGTTGGTGCATTGCAAGAGCCCCAAAAGAATTGGAGTGTTAAACCAACACCGACCATGTAATCAAGCTAGAAAACAGAAGAATGTGTAAAAATCTAAGTACCTTTCTCGGAGTTGGGGACTCCCTCTTCCGCTTCCCCTTCCCCTTCCCCTTTCCCTCGCTATCTCGGCATTCCTCCACCTCATCCTCATCCGGCGTGCCTTCGCCTTCCTTCGCTCGAGGAACATGCCACGAGAGCTTCGACTGGACGCATCGCCGGGGCCTCCTCCCCTCGGGAGGGGTGGTTGCGTTCTCGGCCACGACGGCCGCCGCCTCCTCCACCCCGGATCGATCCATCAGATTACTCGGGATCTAAATTCAAGTCCAGGGGGATGCAGATCGGTGAGAAGAGAGGGAAAGCGGAGGGGTTCGATCGAGCAGGAGCTAGGGCTTGGGAATAAGGGAGGGCGGGAAGTGAAAAGCAGACGCATATAATGGCGCGAAGCGGGCCGAACTCGGAGTAGGTCCCGCGCCGTGCGCGGGTGGGATTCGGTTGCAACAGCAACAGCAACAGCAACGCGTGGGGCTCTCTTAGTGAGATTTTCTGAGACGATTTCAAGGCGACGGCTAGGGGTTGGGCGGCTGTGAGATTTTCTGAGGGGATCGGAGGGGGCAGTGATGGGTGAGATTCCTTTGGGTGGTGAGGATCTTGGGGACGCTATTCCAGAGCATCCCCGGCCGTTGGATTGTCCAATGGAAGATCCCTGGTCTGCACGACGGGCAGGGGAGGAGGCTCGGCAGGATGTTCCGATGGGGACACCAAGGGAAGGTTTGACACAAGATCAGCAAAATTGGTCGGGTTTGTTCAAACAACAAAAGGGACAGCGGGTGTCTGATGAGTATCTGGCATCCTTGCCTCAGGTAACGGCGATCGTATTTTTCTTTCCTCTCATATAGTGGAAAAAGCTTGTGCACTCTGACTGAATTCATTGGTTGGGAAATTCCTTGGTAAGAGGTTCCATCCTGAAGTGGTTACTCGGTTAATCCCAAAGATTTGGCAATTGGACCGCTCGGTGAAGGTAATTTCCCTCAACTATGGTTACTTCTTGTTTAGATTTAGTAATGGTGAAGATTTGATTCGTGTTTCGACGGGAGGTTCGTGGGTTCTTTATGGCCAAACTCTAGCTTTAGAACTTTGAAAGCCGGGGTTTAGGCCTGCTCTGAGAGCACCTATCAAGGCAACTGTGTGGCTTAGAATGGTGGATTTGCCTTTTGAATTCTAGAATAAGGATATGCTGCTAGCCTTTGTCTTCGCTACGGGAAGACATGTTGATGTAGATTTATTTATGGGCAATATTTCTCATGGAAAATTCGCTCAGGTATGCGTTGAGGTGGATACGTCGAAACCTCTTAAGCAAGGACTATGGATTGATGGTGTACAGCCGAATGGAGAGTTGTTTTCGTTTTGCCAAGCTTTCCAATATGAAAGTCTTCTAATTTTTTGTAGTTGTGCTCACATAGGTCACCTATCTTCTGCGTACTCTTGCAGACCTTCTTCTTCGTCTGAGAATGGTGGGTCTGATGCTGCGAGGGTTGTTACTTCTGATATAGCAGCTGGTGATTGCCCTGGTGCGGTGCTGATTCAGCATGCTGATTGTGGGTGGATGGTTGTGCAGGGGAGACGACAACATGGAAGTGGTATGGGCTGTAGGGGTTTGGCTTATGGGAGGCGGGTTTTATGGCCGGAAAGATGGGGAGACATCAGTTTAGGGAGTGGCCAGGGGGAATCCAGTGAAGGACTGAAGAATTTTAATAGGTTCCGGGGGGCTCAGTCGAGGTTGAATCAAACTAGGGGAGTTAATGCATCTGTTGGGGAGTTTGGTCGTCCTCGGGTTCCTGGTAGTGTGGAGGGGGTGACTGTTGGGGGTGTAGGATCTCGTGGAGGAGTAGGGACTACAGTGGAACCAACCCCGTTTATTTTTGTCACACCTGATACTGTTTGCCTGCAGTGGAGACGGGGGGAACACAAACAGGGCATCGAGGTGGGGGGTTGCTCAAGGGTAGTCGATGAAAGCGTCGTCAACATTCTCCACCTAGAACAACAGATGCTCTACCTGGGTGTTCTAGAGGAAAGGCGGGGGGTTCTTCTGATCACCAAGCACTAGTTCAATTGGTTTCGGATTCAATTGCTAGGGTGCCATCTTCTTCTTCCGACGATCGACCAATAGAGCTTCTAGTGAGTGATTCCTCTAATGTGATACATGGGGGCTTCCCTGAGGGGGGCATTAGTAGGGATGATGCTGGAAAATGGAGGAAAGAAGTGCTGGAGGGGGGCTGAGGCCCAATTTGTTTTGAGTTTTGGGTTTTGGAAAGTTTTTTGTGCCAAGTGGTTTGTGGGTTTTTGATTGATTTTGAGCCTTTTTCTATAAAGATAGTCTCTTGGAACTGTCGGGGGGGGGGGGGGGGGGCGAAAAAGAGTGCTTGTTTGAATCATCTCCATCAAATTTTACGGACCTCTTAGCCTATATCATCTGTCTTTTGGAAACTCACCTGTCGATGAATGGTGCGCTATGGGTGGTGTCTGACATTGGGAGGGATTGGCATTATTTTTGTGTGGAGGCGATGGGATGTGCGGGGGGTATTCTAGTGTGATGGATGGATTCGATTGGTGAGATCTCGGTTCAAGCTCCATGTGCCCAAGTAGCGGTGGCCGTGATCTCATATGGGGACGGTCGCCATTGGATTTTGGTGATTATTTATGCATTTGTGGATTATCGGGTTCGCTAAATTTTGTGGAGGTATTTATCAGCCTTGGGCTCACTCCAAAATCCTTACTTTTAGTCGAGGATTTCAACGCTATCATTTTGCCTGAGGAGGAGCGAGGTGGAAGGGTTTTTTGGGTGAATGCTGCAGTTGATGATTTTCGGCAATTCATTGTGGACAATGGAATTTTTGGTCTTGGGTTTTCCTGCTCGCTCTTTACTTGGAGTAATAATCAGGTGGGGAAGAGGAAAATTTAGAAAAACTTGACCGTGTGCTTGCGAATTACTCTTGGTTGGAGTTATTCCCGGATGCCCAATGCACTCATTTGACTCGAGTGGCTTCAGATCATTGTCCTCTTTTGGTAGATATTGACCCGGATATTGCTCTTGGACATTGTCCTTTCCGTTTTGTACATTTTTGGATGGTACATCCAGGGTGGAATTCGTTGCTCGAATCGTTTTGGCATAATAAGTTGAAAGGTCGTCCTGCTGGTAATCTATGGAGGAATCTGGTACGTACACGCAATGGGATTCTTTTATGGAACAGAGAGGTGGTGGGCTGTTTGGAACTTCAAGTGAGATTACTCTTTTAGCAGATTGATACTCTGCAAGGTCGTGAATCTAAGGGTGATCTTTCTCCTGCGAGAGTTCGGAGCTACCAAGGTTGGTGGCTCGGTATCATAATTATCTTGTCATGGTGGCATCTAAGTGGCAGCATAAGTCTCGTATCCAATGGTTAGTGGCGGGGGATAGAAATACAAAAAAAATTCACCAAACCACTATTTCTAGATGGCGAATGAATCACATTATGTCCTTGTGCAATGAGGAGGGGGAGGTGGTGTCCTCCCGACAAGGGGTTGAACAAATTCTGACTCAATTATTTGAATCTAAGTGGTTGTCTACTTCTCCTTTGGGCCATAATGATATTTTTTTGCCGATACCGAAGCTTATCTCTGAGGAGGATAACATGTTTCTTTTGAAACCGGTGGTGGACAGTAAGATCAGTAGCACGCTGTTTAGAATGGCAAAGAATAGAGCACCGGGGCCGAATGGATTTACCGTTGATTCTTTTGTTCACAATTGGGAGGTTGTGGGGCCAGTAGTCTGTCGGGCCATTCGAGACTTTTTTAGTTCAAGTACTATGCCATGAGGTTGGATTGATACTTTCATTGTTCTAATTCCCAAGTGTCAACCGGAGACCAAACATTAGCATTTTAGGCCCATTAGTCTATGCTCGGTGTTGTATAAACTAGTGGCTAAAATCCTTGTTAATCGGATGCAAAGCGTGCTCCCCGAACTGATATCCCCGACTCAGATTGTGTTTGTGAATGGTCGCCATATATCTGAAAATATTTTGTTAGCACAAGAGTTGTACGTTACATTCTATGGAGTACCAAAATGTTAATGGACAGGTTTTGGCATTGAAAGTTGATATGGAGCAGACGTATGATCGAATGGAATGGAGTTTTTTGCTTCGAGTTCTTAACTTGTTTGGATTTGATCCTGGTTGGGTTCGATGGGTTGCGGCTTGCATTACTCACCCTTCTTTTTCCATTCTTTTAAATGGGTCACCAACGCGCTGGTTTGGGGCATCATGTGGGATATGGCAAGGGGATCCTTTCTCCCCTTAATTGTTCATCTTAGGAGCGGAGGTGTTGAATCAGAACATTATGGTGGCGCAACGGCAAGGGCAACTGGTGGGAGTGAAGCCTAATTAATGTTCATGTAGATTCGATTACTATGCTTCATTACGCGGATGATAGTTTGTTTTTTACTCAAACTGTCGATCATCAGGTTCAATGTTTAATGCATATTTTAGGGGGATACTGTGCCAGTTCTAGGCAATCTGTCAACCCATCCATGTCTTCTTTGATGTTTGGGAAAATGGTTCCTCATTCTCAATGGGTTGTTCTTCAAAACTCGTTGGCGATTTCTTTTTGTCAATGTAACTTCCAATATCTGGGAATTCCCATCTCTGGAAAGTGTATTCTGGCTACTGATTTGGTGGTTTTAGCACCTAAAAATTTGCACCGGGTGACCGGATGGAAAGCCAGGTATCTATCTTTTGCTACTCGGGTGATTTTATTGAAATTTATTTTATCTACTATGCTGTTATATGTGTTAGCTCATCGTTGGATGCCAGCTAGTGTTTTTTTTTTTTTTTATCTTTATTAGAGAGGGAGTTTCGCTGGTTTCTTTGGGCCAGTTTCCCTTCCAATGGAGGTATTCATCTGCTCTCATGGGACATGATTTGTTAGCAGAATGCTCGTGGTGGTTTGGGCACCCGACAACTAAAACTGGTACATATGTCATTTATAATGAGACGAGTGGCGAAGATGTTATAGGGGACTACTTCTCCTTGGAGTAGATTCTGTCAAGCAAAATATGGATAGATATCTCTATGGTTTTGGCCTACACCCAGGATCCAGTCTTGGATTTGGCAGTCCATATCAGAGGGGGTTCAGGGGTTACAAACAAATGGGATTCAGACAGTGTGGGATGATGCATATTTCAATTCCTAGATAGAGCCTTGGGCTTCTCTAGTGCCATTTGCACGGCCATGTTGAGATAAATATGGCTATAGCAGTGAGTATTTCGTTTATTTAGGGTTTTTGGGGTCCTAAACTTGAATGGGATTTGGTGATTCTTCGCGCTATTTTCCCACCTCACTAGGTGGACCGGATTTTGTTAGTCCTGATATTTTTTACCCGTCCAAAGCAAAGGTACTCTTGGGGACTCCATGATGTTGATACATTGTCCACAAAGGCGTGTTATCAACTTGTTATTGATAAGGTGAAACCTGGGGGTTTGGATGTTGAGGTTGAAGGTTCATCGTCTGATGTTGTTTTGCCTTGGAGTGCGTTGTGGAAGTCATTAGCTTCACTGTGGGCCCAGATATTTGGGTGGAAATTGTTACACCTAAGGCTACCGACTCAGGTGTTCCTCAATCATATTAGGTTTCTTCTGAAACTTATGCTTAGGCTTCTAGAAAGGTTTTGATGGTTGACCCTCTATATTGTTAACCTTAGGTTTGGATTCAAAGGATCCTTTTTTCTTGAGCCCATGTTGCTCCTCAATTTTAATAGAGTTTAGAACTTGAGTCAGGGTTAGGTCACCTTGGGTATGACTTAAGTGTTTGGAAAACTCAAACCAAGAAGCAGACAGTTTGTTTATGAGGCAGGCTATTTGAAAAGTTTCATCAAGGGTAGGACCATTAGTCTTCAGGTGTTGGACTAGGTTCTCAAACTCAATAATCTGATCATTCATGGATTTGGAGTCAATCATTTTGAAACTGTTGAAGTCTGACGCTTTGAAACGTTTTACTCCAGCATCATCGATGTTACATACGCTCTAGGGTACCCCATAGATCCTTAGGGTTTTGGATGGTATAGAATATATCATAGAGTCTATCAGATAGGGCCCCTAGAATTCTATGAAGGCCATGGTAGTTGATTTCTTCTGGGGTCCTAATTAGAATACCATAAGTTGGTTCGGGGTCAGGTTAGGAAGTGGAGGTTCGGGTACGACGAGTTTGACTAGACCCGCTAGATACTCCTGGTGCAGTTTCACCTATGGCTGACAGTAACCCAAGTGTGGTTAGCCAGAAACGCATCTGGTTTTGCCACCTCTTGAAGTTAGACCCGTCAAACTTCTCGGGTTTGGCACTAAGAGTTTCACGGCTTGGTGAGGCCATCTCGGATCAAAGTGAGGATTTGAAATATGAGGATTGAAAAATAAGTTTTGTTAATTTCAAAGCACACTTAGATAGATTTGACTTCTAGAAGTCCAAATAAAACTTTCAAATCCTAATGGCCATATGGGCTCCAAGTAGGAGGTGGAGCACTAGGCTCGCTCAAATACCAAGCTACCTTGGGCAATTTAATGCCGGTTTGTCAAGCCTGTCTAGACACCGTAGGCTGTGGAATGTTCAATAGACGACTTTTAGTCTTTTCTAAAATGTATGCTTCTAATTAACTTTTGTAGAAAATAATTTTGTAACTATTAGCAACTAATAGATAATCGTGCAAACAATCTAATTTATGATAACAAGTCTAATAATACTAACCACAAATAGATAGCACAATAGAAGATGTTGATTAGTCATTTAATTTAAACTTATGATTGATGAACGATTAAATAGTGCAATAAGCTTATTGGATTGTTGGAAAGCTAATCGTTCTATACTAGCAAACTAAGGACTTAATCAAATTCTTAATATGAAAATATTTATTGTTTAGCAACTATAATATTTGCAAACAAAGGCAAGTCACAATATTCTTATCGAAATTGTTTGCTAAGGCAGAGCGGGTTCTATGGAACCGTCATTCACTTGCCGAACTTTTATAAAAGAGAGAAATAAACTATCTAAGTTATCTCTAATTATTTAGTGTTTAGAATTAGATGCAAGTGGTTTTATTTAGATGTAGTAGTAGGACAATAGAAGAGTTAGAAACTTTGGCCTGATAGTCGAAGCACGCTAGGCGTTGTCCCAAGAAGCTTATTGCCCCCCTCGTGCAGGTCTCGTGGCAATGGTTCTCGGAGATACGACGACCCCGATCAGGCAACCTCCTTCTCGTCGGCATGACTTCAAGAAGGCTTTGTGAACCTCGATGTACTTTCAGGAATCCAACGACTTGACGAAGTTCTTCTCGAAGCAAGGAGGCAGCACCGTAGCACAGCTTTAATCCGAGAGAGGGTGTCTTCTCAGAGCAAGGGGGCAGCACCACAGCACGAGAGAACGGGAGAGGAAGAGGCAGAAATCAGAGAACAATTTTGATATTCGGACTGTACCCATCCCATGGCTACACTGGGCCTTATATAGGCCTCGGGCTGTTAATGGGAGGCTGAAAGAGGGGAGGCAATTGTTGGCTGCGATTAAGCCCATTAACCTCGCGCGCGTTACAGCTCGTAACAGCTAGCATGTAGCGACGTTTCTCGCGTAACAGCTAGCATGCAGCAACGGTTAGTAGCCCAAAAGGAATTTAATAAATATGAAGGGTTTAAAAGCAAAAATAAAAATAAGGCAGGTGCAGACCAGCCCATTTCGGAGGTGCTATCGTGTCCGGGTCCATGGGCGCGCACACACGCGATGCCTAGCCCAAGCCCGGCACGGCACGTACGCGCACGCGTGTGTGAGCTTGTGGAGCCCCTCCTCTAGTGTGATGACTAGTGGGGAGAAATGGTCAATTCCTTATAAGTTGGTAGGGAATTTCTTCCCTTACCGATATGGGACTAAACCCCTATTGTTTTGTGTGGTTTTTAAACACACATCCAACACCAAGTGCAGCCAAACGGGGGTAGCGGTGTGGTTGAGAACCAGAGGAACCTTTTACTTGTTCCGATGCACTAGTAAAGTGGGACCCTTTCAAACACTTCCCTCGAAATAAATCTCGTTCATCCTAAATGAGACATGACATATAACTAATCTAATGAGAGCATTAATCTGCCACCGAAAACGGTAGTGCGATCCGTTAGTCTGCAGTGGTCAGTGCATCGCCATTGGCACCAAACCCTGGCCGACGGCCCCACACCGACTGTCGGCTGTTCAAATAGCATAAGCCAATGGCAAACATCCAAGGATTATAGAAAGTAGAGTAATACATTTTGAACAAACTGCATTGACAAAAACTTTAACAAACCATACACATGCACCGGCGACGGGGCCTAGGAGTTTAGATCTCCTCTAGTCGGTTGGCTCCGGTTTGTAGGCCCGGTGTGCAATATAGCCGCATGCAGTCGGATGGAGTATGATCAATTTTGGATCGCTCGTTATCATGCAGTTGTGATACATGTCAGGCCCATAGATCCGACAGACTGATTGGAGGATATTTGAACTTAGGGCATCAGCGCACCAATCGGCAATGGCGGCTCTAGGAATTTGTATCAGTAGGGTCAAAAGCTGCATTAGAACGGCACCTCACAGGAGAGTTTCGAGAGGAGGAGATGGGTCGCAAAGTCGCGGAGCCACGTGACTCGTGAAGACGTGAAAGTAGGATTTGATGAATCGGTGGAGTGGAGTCAAACAAACAGTCACAGCTAAATGAATTATGATAAATAAATTTTTAATAGGTTTTTACAGTTGAGTGGGGTCAGTTGTCCCCATTCACCCATATGAATGGGGTCGGTTGTCCCATTCCGATTTACCACATGTACCAAGAGAGATCGCATGGGCCAGGCTTGGGCCTAGAAAATACATACTTTTGAATAGACCCAACCCAAAAGCTTGACGCAATATAGTTCAAAATAAAGCGCCGCTCATGGGCCGGCCCATGTCCACTCCTAATGTGCTTTGTAGTTTGTACTTCTATGCATCCTTCATAATCTATAGGATAGTGTCCTAAGTAGAACAACAAAAAAATGTGATGATCTTTTCAACTTTTTAATGTTTTTCGTGGGTGTTCGATTTTATTATCAAACTCCCCGTCTCTGACCGGCTTTCCTTTCATGCGTCTGTCCTAGTAGTTTTATAAGAAAAAAGGGGTAATGTGCCTATGGTCTTTGACCAGAGTTCTGTTTAGTGATAAGAATCGATAAAGAGATGATTTAACAGTAGATCCCTTTGGTTAGAAAATATCAATTTTACCCCTACCTGTAACTGTATAAGTAAATCACATGAAGAATAAGAATTCGATGATTTCGTGGTAGCAATTTGCTACAATGATTCCACTGTAATAATTTTTTTTTAGAAAAAAATAAGTCTTGAAAAAAATGAAAAATAACAATTGCTACAGGGATAGAAAGAGTAACAATTTGGTGATTGAAGATTAAAAATTGCTACAGGGATAGAAAGAGTAACAATTTGGTGATTGAAGATTAAAAATTGCTACAATATTTCACTGTAGCAAAAAAAATATCGAGATTTCAAAAAAAAATTACCACAGTGATTTCACTGTAGATAAAAGTAACAATTTGGAATTGAAGAATAACAATTTGCTACAGTAATAGCGAGAGTAACAATTCGGTGATTGAAGAGTAACAATTGCTACAGTGATTTCACTGTAGATTTTTTTTTTTCTTGGGATTTCTCAAAAAAAAATGTTGCAGTGATTTAACTGTAGCAAAGAGTAATTCGAAAATGAAGAGTAACAATTTCAGATTTTAGTATTAGGGACAGTTTTGTCATTTAAATATATAATAAGTAAAAGGGTTAATGTTGTCGTGTTGCCAGTTATGGAAAACCTCGGGTTTTCAAGATTTTAGTATTAGGGGTAGTAAATCGTATTCGAGAGGAGTCGATTTTAACAATAAAAGGGTTATTGTTGTCGTGTTGCCAGTTATGGAAAACCATGGGTTTGGACTAAAAATAAGATATTTTAATTAAAAATATTTGTATACATCAGGGTTTAAAGGCTTGACCTCTAACTAGACTAGGAAAGCTATAACCTCGCTTCATGTTTTTTTGATGTCATATGTACCAAGTCTATATATATATAAAATAAGTATATAGTAATTGTATCTAGTTTTCGGGCTGGGCTTTCGGGTTTCCTTTTGGGCCGGGCGCTCAAGGTGGAGGAAACTGATAGGGGTCAAGGCTAGGGATGGCAACGGGTCGGGTTTGAGGCAGGTCGGTCCTATCCCAAATCCACCCCATTATATTTTATCCCGCTCCATACCCGTCTCACACCCGCGTCGGGTTTTGAGGATAATTTTCAAACATGTCCCAATTAGCATTGGAAAAACCCATGCCCGCCCCGCCCTGTTTATACATTGCAGGGCGGGTCGAGTCGGGTTGGCTTTATAAAAACTACATACTTAACTTCTTGGGCCCACCTAATTGCAGCTTTATATAGCAAATGTTTCTCATATATTACGATCACGCAGTTATATGCACAAGTCAACTTATTATATGATCTTGATAAGCTATATACCCGAGTCGGGTCGGGGTGGTTGGAGTAAAACCCGAACCCGACCCGAATCCGATCGGGTTTCAAATTGATATCCCAACCCCATCCCAAACCCATTTTTCAACATCCCAAACCCATCCCAATAGAGCCTAGTAACCCAGTAAACCCGAATAATTGCCATCCTAGTCAAGGCCGAAACCTCCCCCCCCCCCCCCCCACCCCCAATGTGTTTAAGGAGGCTAATCATTGAGCAAATATTCCAAAATTTCTCATAAACCCCACCGATGGCGGAAAGGATAGTATATGATGTTAGAGATAAAGAGAGAGGTTTAGGATCAAAACAAGTTACTATCTCCTATAATTTAGCAGGAATTAATACAAGGAGAAAGGAAGTTTGGGGACGGCAGTGATGGTGGATGTGATGATTCTAGCTATGACTCGCGCTCGACGAGCGCACGGAGGTAGAGGAAGCCGTCGATGGAGCACGGAAGCCTCAGCGGTCCCGACGCCCGGTAACCGTAGACCTCCCGAGCCTCGTCGAGCAAGTTCTTGAAGAGAGGATGGTGAAGGTAAGCTATCGGGATCTCGATCCTCTCGAACCTGCCCTCCTCTTCGAGCCCCACCCGCACCGCTAACCATCCCTTCTTTACCTTCATCCTCTTGCCCTCCGGCATCTCTCTCTCTCTCTCTCTAAAAAGGTGACGGAGGGGGAGGAATGAAATTCTGGGTTGAGGCTTTGGCTTCGCTTGGCTGAAGAAGTGGGGGGGCGAGGCTTTTATATTGTAGCACGAACCGGCTGCGATCGGGCTAGGAAAGGCGGGGTATGTACTAATTAAGAGAACGATTTTGTTCCAACCTCATTAAACATTCATGGCTCTCTCATTTATCCATTTTAAAGGCTTTTAGTCATTTTATCATGATAAATAGCATGAAATGACATATATACCCTTTAAATGGACCAATGAATGAGCCAAGAATGTTCCAACCTTTTTAAGGAGGTTGGAACAAAATCATTCTCACTAATTAAAGTCTCTGATCCTCTGAGGTTAGAACCTCATTGGATTTGATCGTGAAAGCCAAAACTCAATCACAACCGTCCATTGCACCCAGCTCTAAACGGTGAATCGCACTCAGCCCTGACCGGCATGCAACGAGAATGTGGCTTTCACCTATCTCTTGATCCTGAGGTTATTACCTCAGAGAATCTGCGCCCTTATTTCATTACTTCTTTTATTACATATCTTTTCTCTTCAAAATAATATTATTAAAAAATTAATTTTCAAAATATTTTGTTCACCCATGAGCTATATATTTTTAGGGAAGTTAGTGATAGGTCCTTGACAAAGGATCAGGTTAGCGTTAAGGACGCCGAAATATCCCTGTATGCATCAGAGCCGACCAAAAAAAGATGCATTTAGCTGTTGATTTTTCTCCCATTTAAATAACAAAACTATTCCTTTATTGCTCTTTATCATTGTAGCAATTGTTTCTCTTGCTATAGTAAAATCACTGTAGCAAATTTATTTTTGAGAAATCTTATTTTAAAAAAATTGCTATCGTGAAATCAATGTAGCAATTTTTTTTTTTTTTGTATTTCAAAGGGAAGATCACTGGACCTCCAGGAAGCGTCACAGCCCGGCACAAGCAAGACCACCACACACCAGCGGAACCAGCTAGACCAATGGCCTAAATAGACACCTGCGCACGCCGGTGCTAGAACACTACACCACTCGCCAGTGGATAGCTCCGCAACATGCGGATCCACACCACGACCGCCCACCAGCGGAAACACCACACCACCCTCCGGCGGGATGGAAAGGGAAGAAAAGAAAAAAAAAACCCTAAAAAGAAGCCAAAAACAAGCATCAACACCAGCAGCACGACATCAAAAAGACAAGGTGACGGCGATTCGTCCGATCCAGCCGCCTCCGCCAAACTTCGCCGTGATCCGCTCCGTCGCCGCAGAGGAGGGGAGCGGAATCCCCTTCGTTGGAACATCCGTCGTTGGTGGGCTGGAGACCAGAACTTCCACTCCCACCGTAGACATCCGGAGACTGCAACCCTGGTGGCGACGGTGGCTGGCGAAACAAGTAGGGGGGTCTCGTCGCCCCTGAGATACGAACACAAAATTGCCGCCACCGAAGAGTCCCTATCTACAAGAGGAGGGAAGGGGGCCCCAGATCCGTCCCCCGAGCATCACCTAACCAACTTCCCGGCCTCCCTGGAGCACCGGCGGTATCCGAGGAGGTCGAGAGGGCACACCGAACCCTAACTTTAGGGGAGAAGGGGGAAACCTAAAGTTGGTGCTCCGAGCCCCGGAAATCCGAAAGTTGTTTGGGGCGTTCATAATGTTGCTCTTTAGTATTGAATTGTTGCTCTTTGTTACAGTGAGCAAAAAGAGCAACAATTCAGTAGTAAAGAGCAACAATTGCTACAATAAAAATAATTGTTGCTCTTGCTCCAAGTGAGATCACTGTAGTAATTTTTTTTAGAAAGTCTTGTTTAAATTTTTTTGCTACAGTGAAATTTGTGCTCTTTTATTACCAATTTGTTACTCTCCAAGTGATTTCCTTGTACAGTTGCATATAGAGATAAAATTGATATTTTTCAAACAGAATGACCTAACATAATCGATAATATTTTACTATCCTTTACGTTAAAAATTTCTTCAATCAGTGATTAATCACTGATTATCCATAGATTTCTTCATGTCTGTAGAAAGTAATGCTTTGGCGCCAACTCGATCAGATATGTATCTTCATAGTGCAATTTTGTTCACCCTTCCGACAGGCGAGTGAAAACTAACCACGTTTGGCATGCACCAAAGCTCATGCATCGCACACATATCTAAGTTTGCATTGCATGCGCATCCAAGAGTTCACATTAGAGGGTAACGTTCACCCATCTGTCAGGAGGGTGAACAAAATCGCTCTCATATATACCTTCACCATATCTCTTACCTCCAAATCTTGTGATTCTGATTCTTATGGTGAATGAATCATGGAGCTTAATCCATTGACAGACGTGTTAAACATGGTGATTCGGTCGGCCCGGATAAGAGTGGTGGCGCATGCACGGTGTGATCATATCCACGTGGACTTGTATCTCCTTGTGTTGGAAGTGGGAGATGAATCGATGATGGGGCTCGGGAGCTCCTTTCAGCGCGAAAAAGGGGCACCCACTAGGCTTTGAGATATGCATCAGGGATAAGTTTAATGAGTACTGAGATTTTTGAACAACCGACATCGACGAAAACTTCGACAAACCAAACCCATGCTCTGGTGGTGGGGCCGAACTGATCCCTGGGCCCGTCGCCAGGGCATGGGTCTGGTTTGTCGAAGTTTTTGTCGACGTGGTTTGTTCAAATATATAGCACTTACTCATATTTAATGGGTGAAAAGTTGGGGGTCAGAAGTGGCGCACTCCTAGACTCCTAGTACACACCGTATCTCCCAAAGCCTTGATGGTGAGTGAAGGAGCTGGTCACTTTCTCTTCCGGCCTCTTTGTACTCCACTCGTACTCCACTCTCTCTACTTTTGAATCCTCTTTCTCGTTTTGGACAAGGGTTGTTATGCTTTGCCAACATGTTTTTTATTTGTTTTGGATTTGACAAAATAGAATCATGGGATAATGTGGCTAAGGTCCTTGACAACAGATCGGTGGGTGTGAAAAGGACGGGCAGAAGCTGCGTTTCGCTAAGGTCCCTGGTCAAAAGATTGGTTTGGTGAAACGGGATACCAAAAGTCCAAACTACCCTTTATTTTCTTCCATTTCTTCTGAGCAGCGGTTGTGGAGGCTGGCACAAGCAACGAGGGTGACGGAGGCGGCAGCATAAAACATAAATTTTAGATCAGGCTTATGATTTCTAAGTCTAGGGTTCAGGCCATGGCCCGTATATTTTAGGGTTTAGGGTTATGTTTATTCTTAAAAATGAGTGGTATAAAACATAAATTTAAAGTACAGTGAGGATTATTTTCATCCTGACAATTTGGTTGTCTTTTAGGCTATGCTGATCACTCAGCCTAATCCTCCTTGGAATAGAAGCAGGCAAGAACAACGTAGAGGAAGAATCTGGATGACCTTCCAAAGAGGTCCAACCTGAGCACTTATAAGTCATTCCCAACTAATGGATACTGGTCACAACTAGGTCAAGACGAACAAAGAGGTACAATAGGCGGACTGTGGATGACCAACTGGATTGACGACCAAACCCCGTTCAGGGTCCAAGTTAAGGGCCGGGTTCAGCTAGTCCAAGCATTGGACACAGACAAGACGAGTCGAGCCCTACAACAGAAATCCATCTGAGTCCTATCTACCAAACAACGGTCTTCGCAGAGTGCATATCTCTGGCCATGGTGGGCTAATTAACCCATTGTCTATGAATGCAGGTAGAATGTGGGGCAATAAGTGAGGATCGGCCAACACCGTCGAGAATGGCATTTTGAACACTCACCACCAGCGTCTCTCGAGGAGTGTGGCAGATCACAATAAACTCTGCATAGTAATATTCTTGGGGTAGTCCTACATCTATTAGGGAGCTGGGCAGTGGTGGCTTCATATATATATCCAAGGGTCTAGGGGTCCAACATTGGTATCAGAGCAAGGTTCCACTCAACCAGGTTCTAGTCAAGTTAGGTGTGGCTAGATTCTGCCCAAGTGTGCCTCTTCCACTAATCTTGCCGTACGAGAGGGAGGACAATGGTGGTGCAAGACCTAGCCTCGTGTGTGTGTGTGTGTGTGTGTGTGTGTGTGTGTGTGTGTGTGTGTGTGTGTGTGTGTGAGAGAGAGAGAGAGAGAGAGAGAGAGAGAGAGAGAGAGAGAGAGAGAGAGAGAGAGAGAGAGAGAGGGAGGGAGGATTATGTTGAAGTTTGGCCTTTGAAACCTTGACCAGAAACCCGAAGGATAGCAAAACAGGTTATTTCGCCCAAGCAAAATGGCAAGTTACCCGGGTGAAATCTGTATATACAGCAACGCAGAACTCGCAGGAATTTTTCCTGGGAGAGCCTGATTTCCCCCAAGCGACTCAGGCTCTGGCAGCGTGCGTTAGGCCGAGTGTTGGGATTGTTTTGGGACTGTTTTAGGAATCCAAAAGCTATACTTTTGCCCCCTTTATATAGGGGGGGCATGGAGGCTCTACGGTTTGTTCAATAAAAGCCTAAGGAACATCTAGATATCGTAGATTGTGGATTGTGAGAGTTTCTTGAGATAGAGATCCGAAGCCGTCTTTTGTGCCTTGTGGGAGATTGGTTTAGAATTGAAGATTGCTTGATCGAAGAAGGTTTGGAGGGATTAAAGAACGTCGGATCCGATGGGGGAAGAGTGTGGTACTCTTCCTCGTTTCTCGTGGTATGGGTTCTTAGTGAATATTCTCATCACCCTTGGTTCTTCATGGACGCTTTGTAATAACCATAAGTATGTTCTTATTTGGTGTTAATAGAAGAAATCATCCGCTCCCCCATTTGTGGATTAACCATGATTTGGATGACTCTTGTTAGATCTGTGTGTTATATGTGATTATTCTTCTCTTTGCTTATTTATTTCCGTCGATTTTGTGGGGAGAAAAATGTGAATCCTCCTTAGCACAACCGATCGTCATAGAATATGGGGAGGAAAATATGGATCCTCCTTGGCACACCGATCGCCAGGCGGAGCTTCGATCGTGCCTCCGTCGTCTTCCCACTAGAACCTGCAAAAAGACCGAGGCTCACCTCCGAGTCAAGGCCCCTCTGGTGCTCAAGTCAAGGAAGGAAATCACTACTGAGTGTCCTCCAGGATTCGGGAGCAAGAAATTGCTTCTCGAGAGTTTGAATTGCTTTCTCTTCATTAGAACTGTTTACCTGTCCATGAAGGGGTAGGGTTTCTTTTGTAGACCTCCTCATACGTGTGCACAATCACTACGGTCTATCATCCGATGATCTCGGGACGGTTATGGCGGATCCCCTCCGATCGGACGCTTTTCATACTTTCCTTCTACACTCCCGTGGATCATGGGCCTATTACCCATCGTGGGCAACCCATGATCCTAACGGGCATGATATCCTCGAGATCACCCAGCCTGGTGAGTCTCCCGGCCGTTATGGGAATCTTCCGATCTTTCCTCGCTCAATGGCGGTTCTCTGACGTTGATTAGGTCGGGCTTTCCAAGAATGCAAATAGTTGGGTCAGGTCTACTAGATCAAGTGGGAGATTATTATAGCTCTTATGTCCTAAACGTGGATTTTCTGTATTAACATTAATAAAGATGACTTTGGTTATTGCTTCAATTAGAATACTGTTTTGGTATATGTTAATTCATATGTAATAAATGACCCTAGGGAATACAGTTGGCCACTAAGGTGCATGGTGGGTCCATGCTTGGGATTCCCAGTAGACCAATTCTATATAGACCTAGAACTAGTTCACGGCTTTGGTGATGTCGATCGCTTCATCGAGAATAAACTGTTGGCAGGTAGAGGATGTGGTGAAGTCTTTACCACAGGAAAGTGGGATTCCCATTCACATGACCAAGCACGATGATCATGTTGAACAAGAACCAAGATGGTATATGGATCAATGTATCAGAGCCTGGTGCATAAACCATCTTACTACTATAAATAATATATCCTCAACCCTGAGGGACCATGTACACTGAGCCAACCAGTTGTGTGGTGCTTTGATGTGCCAACATGTACAAACCTTTCATAGTCCAATACCACGGTACATTGGATTACCCGGTTGGCGCTAGAGTCATGCAACCCCTATAGGTGATCTAACGTCCAACAATGGATGTGTGCATTTTAATGAGTCAATCTGTCCACATAATTAATCCAAGCTTGGTGGTTGTCAGTATAACTGACGACGTTCCAGATATTAGGCATAGCACCGAAAAGTGTGTGGAATTATGGATGAGAAGTCATCAAATCCTAGTCAGATGACCAATTGGGTTCTGACGTTGCTCCTCACAGCCCGAGTTGAATCATGGCACTAGTAATATGAGGGACTAAATATTATCAGAGTATAGTATAAAACAGGATCACGAGGGAGTAACATAAGTTTAGGATCACTAGAGTTCAACTCGCGTCGCACTCTGGGTGGCTACGCGGATTAATCAGATTAGGGCTGATTAGTGAAACTTTCTGTATTACCAGAACAGTTAATCAAGGATCCGGTTAAAGCTAGAGATCCCGAACCCTTAAGGTTCCACCATGTCATTGCATATAGGAATTGTTTCCTGACCCGGTTGAACATGTTAGATGTGAAGTGGCGCGATGGAGCACAAGCCCGAAGCCTAAGAACCGAATTCGCATGTGTTAAGGGGCCATATGGGTATTTTCGTAAATACTTAAATATGACTTAGAACATATTAAATATGGATCTTAAAATGAGCAGAATAATTCCCGGAGCTTATAGATGCTAACGGAACTTGATTCCGACTAGCGTACCTGACTCTATCTCTTTATCAATGCTATCCCGACAAAAGGCGTTTCCATCCGAAGTATCAAGGAGAAACCCTAACCCCCCCTCCTTATCCCAATCCTTAGGGGACCGGCCCTTGCTTGTGTAAGCAAGTAGGGGGCCAGCCCTATAAGAGGAGAAGGGATAGAGGAGGCTGATCCTAGCCTCTCCCCTCTTCAGAAAATCCCCCCCCCCCCCCCTCTCCTTTGCACTCTTTGTGGTTTTGACCAAGGAAGAAAGAGGATGAAGAAGGGGGAAGGAAGGAGAAGGAAGAATAAAGAAAGATAAGGAGGAGATCTCGTGGCTCGCTATCATCTTCGTAACGTGCAATCTTTTGTCGGCATGTCGTCCTTGCACTCAGAGATAAAACATCATGGATTCCTTCATTCTCAAAGGACAATGTGCTATCCGACAACATCCCTCTCGATTCACGTGCGGTTTATTATCAACTATCGTCCCGTTCTCTTTAGATCTAAGATCCACTAGGTATGATAATTCTAAATACCTAACTAGATACATGTATATCTTTCGTAGATTATAGTATGCCACTAGTGTGTATGCACATATGCTAGGATCATAGATTTACATGTAGATTGTTTTGTGGAATTAATTATAAAGAAACATACACATGAAATTTTCGGATCTATCTTTTGTTTCCGTTGCTACTCTGA